>CANSNZ010000269.1:1157500-1427500 GCA_947646795.1 Beta lomatogona
ATACCCTTGCTTGATAAGTTCTTCATGTAATCTGGCAAACCATTGCCTTGATGCTTGCTTAAGTCCATAAAGAACTTTTCAAGCTTGCAAACAAGGTGTAATGGATTAGGATAACCCTGGTGCTTTCATATAGACCTCTTCATGCAAAATACCATGAAGAAAGGCATTGTTTATATCTAGTTGGTGTAATGACCACTTGTGAGATGTTGCAACAGAAAGTAGACATCTAATGGTAGTCATTTTCACCACTAGAGAGAAAGTTTCCTTGTAATTCAGCCCATACTTTTGAGTGAAGCCTTTGGCTACAAGCCTAGCTTTCAGCCTTTCCACAATTCCATCAGCCTTCAACTTGACCTTATAGACCCACTTGCACCCTATAGGATTTTTACCCTTAGGAAGAGAAACCATTTCCCATGTCTCATTAGCATTGAGAGCATCCAATTATTTCTTCATAGCCATAACCCAACCCTCATGTTGAGAAGCTTTCCAGTAGGTTGTAGGTTCAGAAATAGTTGTAGCATGATTGATAAAAGCTTGTATAGGTGAGGTAAGGTGAGTGAACTGTACAATATTGCACCAATGTTCTGTAAATGTGTCTGCAAGGCAAACATAATTTTCTAAGTAGGTTGGCTTGTGTTTGGGTCTACTAATTGTCTAGGTTCAAGGGATAGAAGGAAATTTGGAATAGTGGAGTTAAGATCAGGTGGAGAAGAAGAAGATCTGATCATAGGGGAATTATGGAGTGAAATTTGTGGACTGGTGATGGATATTTGTTCATCATTATCAAATGTGAGAGGTTCAGGGACAATAAAATCAATGTCCATGTTAATAGGAGTACGTACAGGTAAGAAGATAGGAGAATGAAAAGGAGTAGAAGGTTGGCTAATAAAATGATAAGGTAGATGATGCTCATGAAAAACAATGTCTCTGGACACAATTATCTTGCCTATTGTATTGCAAAACACTCTATAGGCCTTTTGGTCAGGGGGATAACCAAGGAAGATGCAAAAATTAGCCCTTGGATCAAATTTAGACCTGTGAGCTTTGACAGTAGAGACAGAACATAGACAACCAAACACTCTTAAATGAGTGAGATTTGGTTTAAAACCATTCATTTTTTCATATGGTGAAACAAAACCAATACTGCTCAAAGGCATCCTATTCATGAGGTGTGTTGCACACAGTAAACACTCTCCCTAGAATTACACAGGTACTCTACTTTGAAATAGTAGAGCTCTTGCAGTCTCCAACAAATGTCTATGCTTCCTCTCTACTACTGCATTCTGCTGAGGACTTCCAGCACAAGACTTTTGATGTTTAATGCCTTGTGTAAATATATCTTCCTCACAAAATTCTTTAGCATTATCAGTTCTTAAGCAAAGAATTTGGGCATTATATTGAGTTCTAACCATAGCAGAAAAAGTTTGAAGTATATTCACAGCATCATTTTTATATTTCATCAGAAAAGACGAAGTATTCCTTGAGAAATCATCCACCAAAGTAAGAAACCAAGAAAAACCATAATGTGTTTTTGACTTATAAGGTCCCCAAGTATCTACTTGTACAAGTTCAAAACACTTATTTGTAGTAGAATGTCTCAAATGAAAAGGTAACCATGTCTGTCTAGCTTTAGGACATACTTGGCATATAATATCAGAAGCAACATTATAAGGAATGTTACTATTGATAAGATGCAACTTATTGAAAGGTAGATGCCCTAACCTTAGATGCCAGAGTTGTGCATCAGTTGACTCAGCAATAAGAGCAGATTCCCTTGCAACACTTTCTTGAACAGGAGGTTGATCCTCTGTCACTTGATACAGACCAGACTGCAACTTACCAAGAACCACTGAATGCTGGTGGGAATGATCCTGGATCAAACAAAGATCAGATGTGAAAGTTATTTCACATGACATATCTTTGCATAGCTTGTGACCAGATAACATATTGAATTTGAAACTAGGTACATGAAGTACATTATCCAATGTTATCCCATTTTCAAACTGAACTCTGCCTATGTGTTCAACAACCACTTGCTTGCCATCAGCAATGGTAATAGTGTTTGGAACTTTATTAAACACTTCATAGGAGCTAAATAACTCCAAATTATTGCATATGTGGTATGTGGCACCACTGTCTATAATCCACCTATAATGTGAATTTATGACTAAACAAATACCTGCTACATGAGCAGCAGCTGCATCACCAGAAGCATCATTTGGAGAGGATGATGATGAATCTTGTTGCTGAACTGCAAGAAGCTTCATGAGACTGTTGAATTGCTCTTCAGAAATATGAGTGGTGTGATTTCCTTCTGTGTTATCATCATATCCATGAGCCAATGCTGCTTTCATACTCTTTCCTTTCTTGAGATGAGCTGGTAATCCATGGATTCTCCAACAGATGTCCAGGTTTCTTGCAATGATCACAATATGGTCTAGTTTTAGCACCTCCAACCATGATTTTTCCCCCTGAGTTTTGAAAAACCATCTTGTTTTTAGCATTTCTTCCAAGATATCTCAGGATACTCCTTGCTATCCACATCATTAGCATATACTAACTGATTTCCTGTGGAATTGTTGGTTGCTGCTTGTCTTTGCTTCTCATCTTGCACTAAAAGCTTGTATGCTACTGACATTTTAGGAAGAGGTTGCATCATAAGAATGTTAGACCTAGCATTAGCATACTTAGGATCTAACTTCATCAGCATTTGCACCAATCTATCTTCATCTTGTTGTTTCATAAACTCCTGAGTAAGATTACAAGTACATCCACCGCAAGAACAAGAAGGTAAAGGCCTTATGGCACTCAACTCATCCCAAACAGCCTTAATCTGTGTGTAATATTCTGTGATAGATGAAGATCCATGGGAAATCTCAGTAAGATTCTGCTGAAGATTGTAAAATTGAGGTGCAAAAACTTGTGAAAATCTTTCTTCAAGATCTTTCCAAATTTCAGCAGCAGAACTCAAGTAGATTTCACTTTTAGCAATTGGAGCTTCTGATGATCTTAATATGTATGAAATGATTATGGCATTGCACCTCTCCCATGCTTTATATTCAGCACTAGTAGTACTAGGCTTAGGAAGGCTGCCATCAATGAACATAACTTTGTTTTTTACAGACAACATAATTCTCATACTCCTCTTCCACTTTCCATAACCTTCTCCATTGAACTTCTCAAAAATTAATGGAAGTGATGTGTTTTCATTCAGATGAATGTAGTATGGAGATAAAGGATCTTGAGTAGGATTTTTAGAAGTATTAGATGGATCTGTAGTCATTTTAGCTAAATTGATTCAACAATTCTTAAGCTCAGATTCTTAGAAAGATGAAAAGAATCTTGACAACAAATGAATAAGAAACTTTGAATTCAATTAAGTTTCTTGAAGAATTGAAACAAAAAAACCAGAGAAATTTGATTAAAACCTGATTTCTGCAGAATTTCAATTTCTACAACAGCTTTAATCTTTTGAATTTTGGGCTTTTGATTTTCAGATTGATATTATCTGATGATTTCTACAAAATTTGCAGAAGATTTTCAGCTGAAATTGAAGATGATTTGAAGAAATTGAACGCAAATCCTGATTTGAAGATTTGCAATCTTGATTTCTGTAGAATTTGAAGATTATCTACAGATGAATTGCAGTCGATATTTTGCTTAATTTGAATTTGCGGAATTGATGCAGTAATTCACCATGATGAAGTGAAATTCTGCTTTGATACCATAATGAAGTTTGTAAACTTCAATTAAAACTTCATTGTAAGATAGAGAGAAAATAAAAATGAAAGAAGAGAGAAGAAGTAAGATTTTATTGATGTAATGTTTGAAATGATTTTATTACAGCAGTAGTACTTATATAGTACAAAGGAATGACAAGTTGTAACCAATAGGAAACTAGATTACAAACATACAACTAATAGGAGCAAAGCTTAGCTAATGCATAACAGAATAACAAATTATGTTATAACTAACTTATGCTGAGGTGTTAGCTGACGTGGCATTATCAATATGTTGAATCTGTTGTACTTCATTATGGATTCACGAGGAGATGAAACTAAGAAACTTCACTTTCAAGTCCAAAGAAAATCTGCATGTGAATAATCCGTTGTAGGGCATGCAATAATGACTTAACTTCTGCTTGAAGCGGGAAGTTTGTACAGATTGTGCCCAACTGATCATGGAGTTGTATAGCCCAGACAACTATTCATTAACATATTTCTAATATTATGTCGGATATCACATCGCTCTTAAGTGCTTTTACTAGTATATAATTCCTCAAGGTAAGTACATAAAAAGTTACGAAAGCTCAATTAATTGCTCTATGAGTAAGGAAAGAGCATAAGTAATTTTTCTAAAGCTCACTTAATTGCTCTACGAGTAAGGAAGAAGGAGCAGGAGTAATTTTTCTATCTTTAATCTATATATCTATCATTTGTCATTAAATATAATAAGTCAATGATCATATTCAACCCTCATACACCCTCGTGATTCAGGAGATTTATGAGAAGTATTATCGAGACACCTTCGGAGGACAGCTTAGGGATATGTTTGGGATGTAACGTCGAGGTGGATGGCAGAAGCACTAGTAAGTTTGCAGCCCTACTAGAAAAAGTCCAACAAAAGGTGGGGGATTGGAAACAAATGGCTTTATATCGCCCGTTAGGCGAGTGCTTCTAATAAATGGGATACTCGCGTCTCCATGCAACCATATTTTATTTGTGTTCCTTATGCCAAAGATGATAGAAGATAAGATGAATGCCAGCTTGTAGACACATAATCGTGTCTTCTCATTTAAGGATCCGATGATGAAATATGCTGTGGTCTTAATTGGTTTGACCCAAGGCGAGAGCAGTCCGAGGAGCCATCCCAAAACTATTTCAAAAAAGTGTTAAAGTCCTGTTTTAAAGCCCAATTAATTATTCATGATGATTAATTCTATTTTGAGCCTAATCCATTGAAAAGCCCAATTAATTATTTAATAATAATTAATAGTTTGATTTTAAATAAAATAAATATTTTCAAAGATATTTTTATAATTAAAATCGGATTTTATCCTGTAAAATCAGATTTTCGGAGTTAAAAGACAAAAGAAAATCTTTAAACCTTATTTTTGTCAATAAAACTGTCAAAACGTGTCAAAAGCAAGGCGGTACGCCGAGCGCACAGACGTGCGTCGAGCGCACGTATCCTGCCACGTATATGCCACGGAAGCGTGCGCCTAGCGCACAAAACTGCCACGTGGATTTTTGACTCATATAGAGTCCTGCGCCAAGCGCACTTCTCTATGCGAGACGCATCTTTTTCTTTCTTATCTTTTTCAAAGCGCGTACCACGTGTACGCTTTCTACTGGGCATGCCGCGTCAGGCGCAGATGCGGCACGCCAATCTGCGCCTGACACGTGTATTTGCTCGTGACACGTTAGCATGCGCCTAGCACAGCTGGCGCGCGTGAATCACATTTCCGCTTTTCCTATAAATACACCTGATTTTCGTACTGATTTCAGAACGTGATTTTCACACTTAATACTTCGAACTCTACGAATATATTTACAAACCTCTCTACAAAATCTCTCTACAAAACTCCATACTTTTCAAATCTACAAACATACAAACACATATCTTCATACATACATTCAAATCTTTCATACACATTCATATTTTCAGGCTTTACGATTGCTCGTCCCGAAGGTTGCCAATCTTGCAGACCCAAGCCACGGTATAATCCTAAGGGTCCTTGCATAAATTCTCTATTTTTATATTGAAGTTACCAACCATTTATTTCATTATGTAGATCTTTGATATAAAATCGTTCTATTGTATATTCTAATCCTTCCTTCTTTTTATTTATTTTCATACATTATAATATGCTTGCCTGATTGTTCTATACATATTATATGATTGTCCAGCTTTATTGCTTTTATCACCCACGTGTTATTTTTGCTAATCAAAGACTTAAAGAACTGTTCTAATATTAATCAGATTAATTTGGACAACCTACTAGGTTCCCTGTAATTTTATTACATAATAACATATCATTAAAAAACAGTCTTCCTGAACTAACTTAGACTAAATTATTTTTAGGGTGCTTAAAATATTATTTGGTTATTCTTTTGCACAAACATTGACATGAATTGATATTTAGTAGAGGCCAGCAATGGGCAACATATGGTTCCTGATTGTGTTGTACCCTCACCCCCGAACTCAATCTTTGGTTCATTTTGACCATCTATGGAGTTAGGACGGGGAAATCTACATTGGATAAGTCCCAATTTGTCCCTACGATTTCCCATATCCAATTAGGTTTATGAGTCTTCCTTTAAAGACTTGTTGGCCACTTCAAAACAATTTTCAATACAAAACCTTTACAGTGGGATAGTCAAATTTAATATGCGATTTATCCTGCGTAGGCGAAATAAAAACATGCCTACAATTTGCCGAGGTCCTGGGGAGGGTTTTAAAAAATTAAATTTTTTAGATGAGTGGGTGAAACTCGAAAAATACAATTCATACTATTTTTATGCTTTAGAATGACATTACTGTTTTGCATATGCATGGCTATTGTTTAAGCCACCATAAGGACAATCTACCTTGCCTCTTGAGCACATGTTCTATGCGTGAGGCCACCACGGGGGGTTTGCGCTTTGTACTTCCAAAAAGCTTCATGAGCGATAGTATTGGATCTTAGTCATAAGCGAACCTACCCAACCATGTCATTCACTAGTAGAATAATTGTTTATTGTTGCGGTCATTAAGTGGCCTATTGCGGCGGTTTTGGCAGCGCAGCAATTAAGGGCGCAGCAACAGGTAAATTACCTATTGCTGCGGTTTTTAACCGTAGCAATATAGAAACCTATTGCTGCGGTTCTTACACAAAACCGCAGCAATAGGTATTTTTTTTATTAAAAAAATAAAACCTATTGCTGCTGTTTTTGGTAGGAACAGCAACAATAGGTTTTTTTTTTTAAAAAAAATGAAACCTATTGCTGCTGTTTTTGGTAGAAACAACAGCAATAGGTATTTTTTTTTTTAAAAAAATGAAACCTATTGCTGCTGTTTTTGGTAGAAACAGCAGCAATAGGTATTTTTTTTTTTTAAAAAATGAAACCTATTGCTGCTGTTTTTGGTAGAAACTACAGCAATAGGTGTCATCAACAACAAATCAAGCACCACCAATGTTAATATCTACACGATGAAGCCCCCCAAATGTTCATAAAGAGATCTGTGAAGTCGTTCACCTGAATCTGATGAAATATATGAGATAAACTGATTCAAAAGTTAAAAAGCACGTTGCTGTTCTAGTTTTTAGAAATTTTCATTGTTAATACTTCTATGAACACGGAAAATGAATGTGACAATATTTGACTGTTCCATTTTGAACGTGTTATTTTTTTTTAGCAATCATTAATATAACAGCCCACAAGTCACAAATCTGTGCAAGACTTGCAAGTATTGTGAGGTGGAAGTAGTATTTTCCAAACTCTTAAGATATTACAAATTAGAGTGTTATATAAAACAAAACAATTGCTAATACATAAGATAAAATTAAAATCCCATATAAAAAAAACAGAGATGTAAAAGAAAAATATACAAAAAAATGAAAAAAAAATCAGAAAAAAATTGTAACACCACCTAACATCAGATACTCGTCGCCGGTGAACTAGAAATGAAACCACATTCAAATTAAAAAAAAAGAGATAAAGTAGAAGAAGAATATAGAAGTCGTCGAAACAGATCTGGAAAAAAGAGATGAACACCGGTGAGGAAGTCGTCGCCGTTGACTTCCTCGATGGAGCCAAAACGCGATTTCGGAGAAAGCGAAGGCGACGGATGACCTGGTGTAGAAAGCGACGAAGGCGACTTCGCTGTTGTTGGTGAAGAAAGCGACGAAGGCGACGGCGGCGAAGGCAACGAAGGCGAAGGCGACGGATGACCTGGTGTAGGCGACGTTCGAAGATGTTCGAAGATGACCTGCGACGAAGATGAAAGATGAAAGATGTTCGAAACAGAGAGGTTCGGCGCTGTTTAAATTAGAAGAGTGAGGAGGCGTGAGGGGGAGAGGGAGATGAGAGAGAAGATGAGAGTTCGAAGAGTGAGGAGGCGTGAGGGGGAGAGGGAGATGAGAGAGAAGATGAGAGTTCGAAGGAGGGATAGGAGAGAGAAACGGCGCCTAGCAGACTTTAATATACTCACTAGGGACCTATTGCTGCGGTTTCTGACAGAAACCGCAGCAATATATTAAAATAATACTTTTTTAATATTATTATAATATATTGCTGCGGTTTCTGACAGAAATCGCAGCAATATCTGAGTGCCAAATCTGGTCAAAATATTCCACTTTTTTTAAAAAATATCTGTTGGAAATATATTGCTGCGGTTTTTTGTAGAAACCGCAGCAATATGGTTATATTATATTTTACCTTTTCTTTTGTCGTGGTATATTGCTGCGTATGGGTAAAACCGCAGCAATACCACCGCAGCAATAAGCATTTATTCTACTAGTGATTGTTCTCTTGTTCCTGACTTGAGAACTGGAGTGTGTCTTACACGTGGCCACCTCTTTAAGCAGAGGTACGAAGCGTGGGATCAATCTCTTAGTCATGGACCCTTTCAGACTTAACCTAAACCTGACCATAGTTTCAAACATAGAACTGGACTTTAGGTTGAGAACTTTTGCATCCATGTTACATGACGTTTGCCTGTGATTGCAATTTTGCTTGTTATTAACCAGTCAAATTGTCATTATTATGCGTCGTACCTAAATTAGCGTCTAAATAACAAACAAAAGTTTTTCAATTGGCTAAAACATCGACTAAGGGGAGTAGTGCGCCAAGCGCATTAAGTTGCGCCTGGCGCACCACTCCCGCCCCAGACGCACGACTGTGCCCCGCCATAACAATGCTGCACGACGTAGTCTGTGCATCACATGCTTTTCGTTGATTTAGTCATACATCGTGGTGGTCGATCCTATGTTCAGTCCTATGTTCGTATGTCTGCATTCGCGTAAAAAAAATGGTCATTCTAGGCGTCTAATTCAAGCAAAAAAAATCAGTCTTTTCATGCAAGGTCGAGTCTGTCCTTAAAAAAGTGCATCTAAAACTGTCATGGTAGAGTTAGAATTGTCATGCATGTCTACCTTCTCCCTACTGTTCAACTAATCTTCCTTATCAATCTTTCCTTACCATATTCAATCAATTTTAAAAACTTATATTTTTCAAAATCAATCCTACACCCATTTCTATTCTACCTTTTTCAAAAACTATTTATTAATCATCATCATCCACGAAAAGTATTTTCAAAATTAATCCATCATCTTTTCTTAACTAAAGATACAAACAAGGGGTTCCTTTCAAAAACAAATTTCGAAAATTCTAAGCCCATTCAAAACACCTTCATTCAATATAATTCAACCAAATCCAGTCCACTTGCATTCATGCTAGCTAGGCCCATATGCACTAGAGTCCATTTTGCATTCATCCTAGGTCCGTCCAATTTGAGTCCATACATTCACTAGTATAAGAGTCGATCTTAGGCCCATATAAGTCTAGTTCATATTTTGCATCTTTATGTGAAGTCTAGTCCAAGTCTATTCCTAATCCATGCCAATCTAAGTCTAAGTCTAAGTCTAGTCCAATCGAAATCTTAGGTTCATTTAGGCCTAGTTCATTCCCTAGGTCTAGTTCGCATTATATGTAAACCCTAATCAGTCTTCGGACTATAAAAGTCAGTCTTCAGATATAAAATTAAATTTCCCTAGGTCTAGTTTGCATTATATGTAAACCCTAGTAAGTCTTGCACTATAAAAGTCAGTCTTAGGACTATAAAATTTCTCTAGGTCTAGTTTGCATTATATGTAAACCCTAGTCAGCGTTCGAACTATAAAAGTCAGTCTTCGGAGTATAATATTTCCTTATGTAAACCCTAGTCAGTCTTCGGACTATAAAAGTTCAGTCTTAGGACTATAAAATTTCCCTAGGTCTAGTTTGCATTATATGTAAACCTTAGTCAGTATTCGGACTATAAAAGTTGAGTCTTAGGACTATAAAATTTTCTTAGGTCTAGTTTGTATTATATGTAAACCCTAGTCAGTCTTCGGACTATAAAAGTTGAGTCTTAGGACTATAAAATTTCCCTAGGTTTAGTTTGCATTATATGTAAACCCTAGTCAGTCTACGAACTATAAAAGTCGAGTTTACGGACTATAAAAGTCAAGTCTTTGGACTATGAAAGTTCACCCCCTAAGTCTAACCACCTTTATTTGTCTACCCTGCTTTTAGTCTAGTTTGCTTATTGGAAGTGCAAAGTCTAGTACTCAGCAAAGTCAAATCATTTAGTCTGCTTGCATAGTCCAGTCCAGTCCAGTCCACGTCTGCATATGCATTTAATTAGGCCCCTCCATCATGGTCAAGCCCATACTAGTCAAAAATCATACCCTTTTATAATCATAACCCATTTCTAATCACTTCCCATTTCCATTCTTCCATTTCCCATCCCCATTTCTCATTTCGAAAATGATTTCTAAAAACTTATAAGCGAGATTCACGCGATTCTGTTCATGACCGGTCGAGAGATTATAACTTAGGAACGCTTAGTTGAGGAACAAAATGTGAGCCTACTCTAAAGCTCATCAATCATACTATCACCACCCCGACTTCATTTAGAGTCGTGAAGATTACTTTTGAACTCTTTCACAATAAAGGCGCGATCACTTCCATAGGGTCTAGCGCTTTACATTAGAGGCGCGATCACATCTATAGGGTTACTCCAAACCCTGCACTTAAAGAAAATTCAAAAGGTGCAACCTACATTTCTACCGCGAATTCCAACATAAAAAAGAACATCTGACATCTACTGTCGAATACCATCAATGCGCTGCGTAACATGATCGATGACAATATACTACTAATACTTGCTACAATGAGAATCAACAATCCTTTTGCACAGTGCATCAACAATTCAATTTGAAGGCTTAGTCTCTTATTTCTGGTTTCCTAGGATAAGTCAGAGAGTCCTTACCCTAAGCCATTTCCGTCCTTTCCCATCGAGTCTATGTCACTATAGGACTTCATCTAATATAGCCTTTCCATTTTAATTTAATTGAATTTTATTTTTTTCCTATTATTATTTTTTCATTGGCCTTCCATCATTTTATTTATGCTTCTAATTCAATGATGAAACTTAAATCACCTAATGAACTTGACTAATAATAATAATAAAAAAGAGATATGAAAAAAAAAGAAAAATGAAAAAGGACATACTTTATATCAGGAGTTATCCCCCTCTTCCCTCCATCATCTATAAACCATCATCTCCATTAGCCAACTAACCTTTCAAAATCAAAGCTCCACAATATCCTCCAAGCCTTCCACTACCCTAAACCAATAGCTCGTGTGCAAGCCTTACTACATTAAAAAGACCAATGCCAGGCAAAAAAAAAAAAAAAAAAGTGAAAAAGCAAAGTGCGAAAAAAAGCAAAAACAAAAGAAAACGCACAGGACAAAAAATGCAAAAAAGAAAAGTGCCAAAGGCAAATAAATAAAAAGTCAAGCTAGGGGGACTTGCACACAAGTTCTACCCCTCATTCAAATCCTTCAATCGATCAAAACCTTATCCCATATAATCCAAATCCATGATCCTCCATTCGCCAAACCAACTAAACCTTCATCTAAACCTCAATCCTTAAACCCTTCAACCTTTCATCAACCCTAACTCCTTCTTCAAGGTATGTCCAAGCCCGCTAGATTGAAAACCCGAAAGGGCGGCCTAGGCAAAAGTTAGGGCACAAAAAAAAAATTGATAAATAAAAAAATCAGAGTCCAGAACTACAAATGGTCTAATTCCGCAAGGATACGTAGGAATCCTCATCTCGAGGTCCGACCGCTTCAATAAAACAAATTAGTCATGGTATAATGATTTGATTTTCTAAAATTCAGGAGCATATTCTTTCTAGATCCCGACATAGACTTGAGTCTGAACCTAGCCTCATTAAAGCCTTTTCCCACCTACATTTACTTAAGTCATAAATTTAAACCTTTTTATTTTTATTCCAAACTCTCCTCATCCCTGAAAGACTCTCTGACAATTCCATGGTTTCTAGCGATATTTGACTTTGCCTGTATCAACTTCCCAAAGATGAATCCCTAGTGACAACTTTCAATGTTCTAGACAGATCAACTACATCACAATATCAGATCAAGTACATGCCAAATTCAAGACAAGCTCATCCAAAGTGGGGGCTTCCTATATATGTGGTGGTTCCTCCAAATCAAATCAAACTCCCGAAAAAGTTGTAATTTGCCGACCTTGTTTATGAACCCCGATTATTTACTAAAAACAGTTTTCGAAAATCTTTCTAATCATTCAATCTATTTATGATCATTCTATCTTTCTACATATCCAGATCTCCTAGCCTTGCAAAACACCGACCTTGCATTACATTACATACATGCTAGTGTTGCAGAACCCTGACCTTGCATGACGTGTCGTCTTCCTTAGCTTAGCATAATCTTAATCCTTGCATAGTGTCTCATGCATCCTTAGAGAGTCTAAGTTTGCATTCTTGCATCATTATGTGCTTTATCTGAGTTGTTTGCACATATCTGCTAACATATTCTTCTACAGGTAATCAGATTGCTTGTAGTTATTGTCCTGCATATTAACTTTGTTTTGCAGAGACCGACATATATAGATCAGTTCTAAACAACAGAGTGTTTAGATTCGTTCTCCGTCCCGACACCCTATACTTTGACTTTCGGTTTCCTGAACCTCAGTCAAAGTGGGGGATTCTGTAGACACATAATCGTGTCTCCCCATTTAAGGATCCGATAATGAAACATACCGTGGTCTTAATTGCTCCGATCCAAGGGGAGAGCAGTTCGAGGAGCCATCCCAAAACTATTTCGAAAAAGTGTTAAAGTCCTGTTTTAAAACCCAATTAATTATTCATGATGATTAATTATATTTGAGCCCAATCCTTTGAAAATCCCAATTAATTGTTCAATAATAATTAATTATTTTACTTTAAATATAATAAATATTTTCAAAGATTTTATCCCGTAAAATCATATTATAATTAATTGTTTTATAATTAAAATCGGATTTTATCTTGTAAAACCAGATTTCCGGAGTTAAGAGATAAAAGAAAATCTTTAAAACATGTTTTTATCAAAAAAACTGTCAAAACGTGTCAAAAGCAAGGCGGTGCGCTGAGCCCACGTCTCCTGCCACGTATTTTCCACGTAAGCGCACGTCTAGCACACAGGCTGTGCCAAGCGCACAAAACTACCACGTGGATTTGTGACTCATATAGAGTCCTGCGCCAAGCGCACTTCTCTATGCGAGACGTATCTTTTATTTTCTTACGTTTTTCAAAGCGCGTACCACATGTACTCTTTCTACTGGGCATGCCGCGTTAGGTGCGCCAATCTGCGTCTGACACGTGTATTTGCGCGTGACACGTCAGCCTGCGCCTGGCGCAGCTGGCGCGTGAAGCGCAGTTTCGTTTTTCCTATAACTACACCTGATTTCCGTACTAATTTCTGAACGGGATTTTCACACTTAACACTTCGAACTCTACGAATATATTTACGAAGCTCTCTACAAAATTCTCTACAAAACTCCATACTTTTCAATTTTACAAACATAGAAACACATATCTTCATACATACATTTAAATCTTTCATACACATTCATATTTTCAGGCTTCACGATTGCTCGTCCCGAAAGTTGTCAATCGCGTAGACCCAAACCACGATATAATCCCGAGGAACCTTGAATAAATTCTCTATTTTTATATTGAAGTTACTAACCATCTAATTCATGATGTAGATCTTTGATATAAAATTGTTCTATTGCATATTCTAATCCTTCATTCTTTTTATTTATTTTCATACATTATTATATACTTGCCTCAATGTTCTATACATATTATATGATTGTCCTGCTTTATTGCTTTATCACCCACATATTATTTTTGCTAATCAAAGACTTAAAGAACTGTTCTAATATTAATCATATTAATTTGGACAACCTGCTAGGTTCCCTGTAATTTGATTCCATAATAACATATCATAACACTACTTCATTGTAAAGGTTGTTATTGAAAATTGTTTTGAAGTCGCCAACAAGTCCTTAAAGGAAGACTTATAAACCTAATTGGATATGAGAATTCGTAAGGACAAATTAGGGATTTATCCAATGTAGATTTTTCCGTCTTGACTCCATAGATGGTCAATGAACCATAGATTGAGTTCGGGGGTGAGGGTACGAACATGGTCAGGAACATTGTCGCCCATTGCTGACGTCTACGAAATATCGATTCATGTCAATTTTTATGTAGAAGAATACCCAAAGAATATTTTCATGCACCCTAAAAATATTTAGTCTAGGTTGGTTCAGGAAACACATAAAAGACTATATTTTAGTGATAAGTTATTACGCAATCAAATTACTGGGAACCTAGCAGGTTGTTCCAATTAATCTGATTAATATTAGAACAGTTC
Source organism: Beta lomatogona (assembly GCA_947646795.1). Classification (NCBI taxonomy): domain Eukaryota; kingdom Viridiplantae; phylum Streptophyta; class Magnoliopsida; order Caryophyllales; family Amaranthaceae; genus Beta; species Beta lomatogona. Next base: position 1,172,002 of record CANSNZ010000269.1, read on the forward strand.
TTTAGGTTTTTGATTATCAAAAATAGGCATGTGGGTGATGAAAGCAATAAAGCAGGACAATCAGGCAATGTATCTAACATGCATAATAATAAGAAAAATAAAAGAGTAGAGAATAGAATATACGAAGGAACAATTTTATTTTATAGATCTACATCATGAAGGAAACAATTAGTAACTTCAATATAAAATAGGAAATTTATTTAACGACCCTCAGGATTATGCCGTGGATTGGGTATGCGAGATTGACAAACTTCGGGACGAGTAATCGTGAAGCCTCAAAGTATGAATGTTTGAAAGTATGTGTTGTGTTTGTAGAGAGTTTTGTAGAGAGGTTCGTAAAGTATTGAAAGTCGTGTTGTAAAAGTAGAGTGTTGAAGTTGAAAAACCGTACGAAAATCAAGAGTATTTATAGGAAAAACGAATGTGCGCTTCACGCGTGACAGGCTAAAGTCGTATCACCTTATCAAAAATAACCTAAAGTCCACTAACAAGTAGTCAGGGAAGTCAGGATCGAATCCACAGGGAGAAAGTTATATTATTGTATCTGAATTCTAATATTATACTAACTAAATCTGATGAAAATTGGTGTGTGACTAAACTAATAGGCAAATGATAGAACTAAATATGAAGATAATAATCAATTAATAAAGAACTAGGATTATGGATCACTATGCATACAATTCGGGAAATCAGAGACGAATAATAATCACCCAATAAGTCAATTTATCTAGGGCACATGTAATTTCTCTCGAACATTACCTCCCTCAAAGATCACCTAGCCGCTCTCGCATGGTCAAGGATCACTATGCCTAATGATTGAAAGCCTATACAAAATCTCTCCTCTCGAAGCAGATTCAATATTGCGGTAGTAGAAATACAAATCAGGCCTAATTCATAAATCTAGCATGAACGATTCAATCACAGGAAACAATTGAAATAAAGGGTAATTATACTAATCTATCAATCCTTCATTGCATACATAGATCCCCACAATCCTAGAAATAAAACTACTCACTCATGCTTGAGAAAACAATAACAAATTTCATATAAAAATCCATACTTTGAACTATTGCAAATAACTAAGAAACTAATCTACTCAATAATAGCAAAAGCAAATAATAATGAAGAGAACAAGGAAGAAGATTACCAAATTAATGAACTATATTAAACTTGCGAATAATCCAAAGGTTCAATCTTGAATCACAATGAAGAGTAGTAAAAAGCTAGGGTTCTTGAGAGAAACTATGAGAAAAATAAGAGCTAAAACAAAGATAAAACAAAAGATCCTTAATAAATGTTCTAACTTTTCTCTTTATACTAAGTGGCCCGAATCATTAAATGAGCGCGCAGAGAGAAGCCCGATCGGGCCAACTAAGCCCGATCAAGTCGGGCACCAAAAATAGTAGCGGCGCCAAGCGCACCACGCCCGATGAAGTCGGGCCGCCTCGCCCGATGATGCTCGGGCGTCGATGTTTAGCGCGCAAGACAGCCTCCGCACGTATGGTCTCACCTATCGCCCGATGTCCGGGCCGCCTCGCCCGATTATGTCGGGCGATCGTACCTCGCCAAGAGTTAGCGCGCGCCTTCGAACATGATCATAGCAAAGAACATGGGATAACGCCCGATGGAGTCGGGCCGACTCGCCCGATCGGGCCGGGACAACGATACGCCGACCGGGCAACGTCGCCCGATCGGGCCCGCAACAAGTCTAACTTTGGCCACCGATGGAGTTGAGCGCCCGATCGGGCGTGTGGTGCCCGATCCAATCGGGCTCGAGTCCGATACTTCATTCTTTGGCTTCAAACGCCAAGGCTTCACTTCTACTTTTGTCCAGGGCCTCGGAAAGCATGCTCGGGACTTCGAACTCATCAAATATGTTTTCGAACCTCTCCAGTGAAATGGTCGATAGTGGTAGAAAATAGAGAGATAACTCCCTAAAACCCGCAATCGCACACGTAACGTAAAACCACAACTAGATGGAGAGAGTTAGCATAAAATGGCTTCTAAGAGCACCATTGGTACACATTTTAGCTCAAATACAGGGGGAAAAACACTATATTAAATCATCACATCAAACTCCCCCAAGCTAAACCTTTGCTTGTCCTCAAGCAAAGCACAACAGGAATAAGAATAGGATTGCTTCACCCCTCAGATGAAAAAGTTTAAACTCAATTATTTCCAACTCAAAATCATTCAAGCAAGCAAAATTCAAGTTCAGTTGCTCAGATCACCCGACTACCAATCACTTTAAGTAAACCATCAAACGTAGCCGCCCTACATATCATGCAAATCTTGAAAAGGTGCTCACCGAGGTGTCACTCCTCTCAATTTTGTGGCAGGCAAAATATGTGCCCGATCGCTCACCAACCCAACCATAATAGCCCTTCCCACTCACACTCTCATGTGTTTAGAAAGGTATAATATCGCTCATCCTAATCGAAGTCGACTCAAATAACAGACTTAAACTTCAACTTTGGCATATTGACTCAGTATTATTCCAATAAACAATCAAACACGTGCTCAAAAGGTCTTTTTCGGGTTGTAATGGGGCTCGGGTAAAGGTATGGAAATTGTTTAGGAAATGTGGTGGAAAAGCCAAGAAAGGGGAGCAAAAAAACACTAGTAGGCCTAAGTGTGGTCGAAACAACTCCCATGGCAACAACAACATGACCAAGATAATAACCAACTCTTGAAATTTCACGAACCAACCAATAATTGTCATTTTCAACATAATTTCTAACACTTTTGAAAGTTAACGGGTGAAGATCATAGAAATTTTCGGATTTTTCACTATCAAAATTTTTTTCTTTCTTTCTTTCACTTTATTTTTCTTTTTCTTTCTTTTCTTTGTACAACCATATCATTATTTTCCAACCGCCCCTACGAAATCAACCACACAATATGATATCAACTTAACAAATGCTCCCCCAAGCTAGGCTTGGGACAATAGTCAAGGTAAAGGCTCAAGGTGTGTAATGTGGTTTAATATAGATCCAAAAATAAGTCATTAGGCTCAAGCAGGCTGGGGGGAAAACTCATTAAACAACTCGAGGCTTATACAAATGAACGCCTCTATCACAAAGACATGCCTAAAGTTACCGTAACTCAACGAGTACAATGCCAAAACCAAGATAAGAATGCTACGAGGAACTAACACACAAGAATAAATCGGATATAGAGATAAATCCGAGGGCTAGAATGAATCCTCACAATCTAACCAATTCAAGCATGCAGCTAAAATAGGCACTTTATCATCAAAATTCACTCAAGATCAAGGCAAGTCAAAGATCACATCACAACGCCCCAATCACAAATGCCCAACTATCCAAAGATAATGAGTTAAATCATTTTTCAAAATAAGTTCGGGGCACAGTGGAAGCAATCAAACTATTCAAATTCAACTCGTATTTTTGTGATTTTTCAATTTTTTTAAAGCGATTAAACTACCTTAACTATCCTAAAAAGCAAGTAAAACAAAAGGAAAAACATAAAAAAACAAAAAGAAAAACACTACTAATACTTACGTAAATCCTCCCCCAAGCCGAACTTGGCAATGGCCTCATTGCAACAAGGGAAAGGAAAGGGACATGGGCATCGCCCGCCCATCGCCCGGATCGAGAAGTTTAGTAGCCACATGTTGGACCACCGTTTGCAACCCGCGTCGGACCGTAAAGCCGGGTGTGGTGGCCCTCATGTCGATGAATGCGGTGTTCATTATGGTCGTGGCTTATTCCCGTCAAGTCATCGTGCTATAGCCAATGGTCTTGTTGGGAGTCTCGTAAGACCGTTAGAAAATGCTCATCACCCGCAATAGACTCGACAAGCACATCATGTGAAATAGCACCGAGAGGGGGTAAGGCATGCAATCATGGAGCGGTTCATCTATAATATCAACTCGTAACATGATTCCTCTAACATTGGGCTTTTAGGCACATTGTTTAGGCTAAACATGACCTTATCATCCCCCACGCCGGTGTCGGTTTCCCACTCTTAACATCTATCACCGCCCCAAGCAGCATGGAGGAAAGGTCTCCCAAGGATAATGGGTGTTTGAGTGTCTTCGGCCATGTCTAAGATAACAAAGTCCACGGGGATAAAGAATTTACCTACTCTAACAGAACGTCCTCTAATATACCTAGGGGGTATTTCACGTAACGGTCACCATTTGCAGAGTAATGGTAGTACATTTTAATTCACCCATGTTCGTTGCTTACGGATAGAAAGAGGCATGACACTCACACCGGCACCTAAATCACATAAAGCTTTGTCAATAAATATGGTGCCAATGTGACGGGGGATGGAAAAACTCCCCTGGATCTTTCAATTTGGGTGGAGACCGGTTTTGTAAAAAGAGCACCGCATTCCGCAAGAAAAGCCACAGCCTCCACCTCATTGAGAGTCCGCTTCCTCCTCAACAGCTTCTTTCAAAAATTTAGAATAAGCGAGCACTTGATTTAATAAGTCAAGAAAAGGAACCGTTACCTGCAGATTCTTTACCACCTCTAAAAACTTACCATACCGGTGGTCGAGCTTCTTCTTGAGCATCCGCTCGGGGAATGGTAGCTTGATCACCGGAGGCACATTTTCTCCTTAGTCACCTCCTTAGTCTTATCTGCAGCCTCCTTGCTCGCTTGAGGTTCAAGATCCTCAGGCACTTCCCGTGGTTTCTTCGCACTTGGTGATTCCACCTCTAGCATTGCCGGAGCATCGCATCGCACTCCACCGCGAAGGGTGATAGCATTGGCGGTGTCCCTAGGTTGCATTGGTTGTGACGGCAAGGACCCGTATGGCCTATTAGCAGAGGAACTAGCCACCGAGCTATTTGTGACTCCAACATCTTATTATGTGTCCCTTGCAGCCTTATTCTCGAGCATGCAGTGCTCTCAAATTGAGACCTGGTATCCGCTTGAAAGGAAATAATACCTTTCTCGCATCCGCAACATTAAACTTTTGAGTTCAGCAATAGCTGGGTCCGGAGGTGGTGTAGAATGATGCCGTTGAAACCGAGTTCTCTCGATAACCGGGAGGAGCTTGTGGTTGATATTGTTGTTGTTGAGGGTAATGTTGTTGTTGCGGATTCATCACGTTATTACTCCTATACGAGAGATTTGGATGATCTCGCATCCCGAGGATTATATGTATTGGAGTAGGGATCAAACTGGGGCTTGTGTGGTGACCGTAATGCGTGCACGGGCTCACTAGAATGTGAGAGAGAGGGGCACTCTTGAGAGTTATGTCCAAGCCTATCCCACAAGCGTCACGTATGAAAGCATTGTACCCGTAAAACACTAGCCATAGCATTGACACTCATATGAGGGGAGGAATTGTTACCTAGCTTCAAAGAATCAATTTTCTCGGTGAAGAGCGACTAGTTGTCCTGGCCAAAAAAAGAAATGGCTTCAACATCCCGTTTACCTCCCTTCGTCATAGAGGAACGAATAGTAGACGCTTGGTGCGAAGCGAGTTTCTCCGTAAGTTCATGCCCTTCATCTACACCTTATCCATGAAAAACCCGCCCGCTCGCTCCATCAATTACCCGTCTCGTATCCGCATCAACTCTAGTGTAGAAAATGTGGCACGTATACCACTTGTCAAAACCATGATGGGGGCAAAGACGCCGCAGATCTTTGAATCTTTCCCAAGCTTCATATAGTGACTCTCCGAGATCCCGGGTGAAAGTCACTATCTCATGACGCATATCTGCAGTCTTTTGGTAAGGGTACCACTTGATGAGAAAAATCTTTGAGAGCTCGGCCCAGGTGGTGATGGTGGAAGGCAGCTTATTATACCAAAATAGAGCTTTATCGCGCAGAGAAAAACCAAATAAGATGAGTTTCATCTCATCAGCAGTAACACCAGCTTGCTTCTGAGTAGCACAACATTGTGAAAATTGCTGCAGGTGCTGATTGGGGTCTTCAGATGGTAACCCGGCAAACCGGTTATTTCTGAACCATATTCAGAACATGAGACTTAATTTCAAAGTTTGCAGCAAGCAATAGTAGGCAACCGTACCCCAGTGGGCACATTATCAGGAGATGGTTGTGCATAGTCTCTGAAAGTCGGTTTAGTTTCGTCACCCATTCTAGCAGTAATAGGTGATACAGGGAAGCTTTGTTGTGGTGAAGATGGTGGAGAAGTTGTCTTTTGGGAAGGTGTCCCTGCAGCCAACTTTGCTTGCTTAGCTTGCTTTCGGAGTCTACGAGCAGTCTTTTCAATCTCCGGATCAAATGGAATGAGATGTGAGGATTTCAATTTCCTGCTCATACACTAAAAACACTAAAACAAACGTGAGATGCTCCAAAGAACAGGTGTTCTTCAGAGTAGAGGTTAGTGTAATACTATAATTCAGACAAAATAAAAATAAACCGTCTCCCCGGCAACGGCGCCAAAATTTGACAGGCTAAAGTCGTATCACCTTATCAAAAATAACCTAAAGTCCACTAACAAGTAGTCGTGGAAGTCAGGATCGAATCCACAGGGAGAAAGTTATATTATTGTATCTGAATTCCAATAATATACTAACTAAATCTGATGAAAATTGGTGTGTGACTAAACTAATAGGCAAATGATAGAACTAAATATGAAGATAATAATCAATTAATAAAGAACTAGGATTATGGATCACTATGCATACAATTCGGGAAATCAGAGACGAATAATAATCACCCAATAAGTCAATTTATCTAGGGCACATGTAATTTCTCTCGAACATTACCTCCCTCAAAGATCACCTAGCCGCTCTCGCATGGTCAAGGATCACTATGCCTAATGATTGAAAGCCTATACAAAATCTCTCCTCTCGAGCGATTCAATATTGCGGTAGTAGAAATACAAATCAGGCCTAATTCATAAATCTAGCATGAACGATTCAATCACAGGAAACAATTGAAATAAAGGGTAATTATACTAATCTATCAATCCTTCATTGCATACATAGATCCCCACAATCCTAGAAATAAAACTACTCACTCATGCTTGAGAAAACAATAACAAATTTCATATAAAAATCCATACTTTGAACTATTGCAAATAACTAAGAAACTAATCTAATCAATAATAGCAAAAGCAAATAATAATGAAGAGAACAAGGAAGAAGATTACCAAATTAATGAACTATATTAAACTTGCGAATAATCCAAAGGTTCAATCTTGAATCACAATGAAGAGTAGTAAAAAGCTAGGGTTCTTGAGAGAAACTATGAGAAAAATAAGAGCTAAAACAAAGATAAAACAAAAGATCCTTAATAAATGTTCTAACTTTTCTCTTTATACTAAGTGGCCCGGAATCATTAAATGAGCGCGCGCGGAGAGAAGCCCGATCGGGCCAACTAAGCCCGATCAAGTCGGGCACCAAAAATAGTAGCAGCGCTCAAAGCAGACCACGCCCGATGAAGTCGGGCCGCCTCGCCCGATGATGTCGGGCGTCGATGTTCGGCGCGCAAGACAGCCTCCGCACGTATGGTCTCACCTATCGCCCGATGTCTTCGGGCCGCCTCGCCCGATTATGTCGGGCGATCGTACTTCGCCAAGAGTTAGCGCGCAGCCTTCGAACATGATCATAGCAAAGAACATGGGATAACGCCCGATGGAGTCGGGCCGACTCGCCCGATCGGGCCGGGACAACGATACGACGACCGGGCAACGTCGCCCGATCGGGCCCGCAACAAGTCTAACTTTGGCCACCGATGGAGTTGAGCGCCCGATCGGGCGTGTGGTGCCCGATCCAATCGGGCTCGAGTCCGATACTTCATTCTTTGGCTTCAAACGCCAAGGCTTCACTTCTACTTTTGTCCGGGGCCTCGGAAAGCATGCTCGGGACTTCGGAACTCATCAAATATGTTTTCGAACCTCTCCAAAGTGAAATGGTCGGATAGTGGTAGAAAATAGAGAGATAACTCCCTAAAACCTGCAATCGACACACGCAACGTAAAACCACAACTAGATGGAGAGAGTTAGCATAAAATGGCTTCTAAGAGCACCATTGGTACACATTTTAGCTCAAATACAGGGGGAAAAACACTATATTAAATCATCACATCAACGCGCCATCTGCGCCAGACGCAGGATGACGTGTGACGCGCACATCCATGTGTCAGGCGCAAATTGATGCGCCTGACGCGGCATGCCCAAAAGAAAGCGTACACGTGGTACGCGCTTTAGAAAGGAAAAGAAAGAAAACTGCGCGTCGCACAGAGTAGTGCGCCAAGCGCACGCCTCTGTATGACACATAATGCCATGTGTGAGGTGCAGATTAATGCACTTGACACAGGTGGACAATGGTGCGCCTGACGCACCACCTTACTTTTTTCACATGCTTTGATAGCTCTTTATGAAACGCGTTTTGATCATTTTCTTTTATCTTTTAACTTTGGAAATCTGATTTTACGGGATAAAATCCGATTTTAATGATAAAAAAAATCTCTGAGAATATTTATTTATTAAAATAAAATAAATAATTATTAATATACAATTAATTGGGCTTTTTAAAGGATTGGGATCAAAATACAATTAATTGTCTTGAATAATTAATTGGGCTTTAAAATAAGACTTTAAAACTTTTCAAAATAGTTTTGGGATGGCTTTTCAGACTGGTCTGCCCTTGGGTCGGACCAATTAAGACCGCAGTATATATCATTTTCGGATCCTTAAATGGGGAGACACGATTATGTGTCTACACCTATAGAACCACCTAGAGCTTCTTGCCTCAAGAGTGTTAATATTGAAGTATAGAGGATCACCCGTCTCTCTTGCAATGAGTGAACGAAAAAATGAAATTTCAACATGGGGATTCCAAGGTCTATATCGAGCTGTTAGAGACTGTAGTGATGGTAACAAGCGAGTGATTGGGCATGGCCAAAGCACAAGGATCCTACATGATAGGTGGGTCACAAGAGACCACTTACAAACTAGGAAGGGTGTAAACTTGACTGAGGATGGAATTGCATGGTCCAGGACTTAATGCTACCCGGCCAAAAGGTATAGAACCCCACACTAATATGGCAAAAATTAACCCCACAATCTGCTTGTAGGATTCTTGCAATCCATATACCACTGGTAGACATGGAAGACAAGTATATTTGGGGAGGGAATAGCACGGGAGTTCTAAGTACGAAAGATGCATATGTCAACCTGATACAAAAACACGGTGCGCGGGTGTAGAATTATGCCGAACAGTCATAAGTTCTCAAAGAAGCTATGGGTTACAAATGTCCCCTTGAAATTAAAAATGTTTATTTGGCGCCTATTAAATCAAGCTCTGGCTACAACCACCAACTTAAGAAAAGGAGCATCTGTGTATCAGAAAAGTGCTACGTATATGGGGGCAACTCAGAAATGGTAAACCATCTATTCAGGGCTACGATATAGTCAAAAGGATTTGGTGATTCTCATCTCTTGGCATAAATGTTGATTTTGATGCTAACCTTCCTATAGCAGCATGGATAGAGAACTATTTGCAATACATGTCGAAAACAGAGGAAAATGACTGACAAAGGAGTAAGGTGTTCATAGCTATATTATGGGCCATCTGGTTATACTACAGCCTACAGAAATATCCTGCATTGTAGAAAAGTTGAGTGATGAAAGATTGCGGATGCACCAAGATCGTTTCCCAAAGCAGAATTGCCAATGACGTAGACACTTGAAGTCTTCGGCTATGTGTAGCCAATATGAAGGTGCTAGCATTGGAGATTGTTGTTGCATTCAAGTGGATGGTGTGTGGAAAGCAACTGGGAATGGAAGGGCAAAAGAAGGCATTTGATGGAAAGCAATAAGAAGAGGAACTATTCTATTTGAAGGAAACGACTAACTGACAGTAATATCCGCGCTTCAGGCACAAGGATATGCGCTTCTTCGACACCTGTGCGAGGCGTTGTAGAAGGGAATTAAAATAAGTTGCGTTGTACTTTTGAACATTGTGTCATTAAGAAAGTAGAAAGAACTGAAGTACGACAAGCCTGTGAGGATGGCAATCCAGTCCGGATCCGACCCTAGTCCGACTCCGAGAAAAAATCCGAGCCGATTCCGAGAAAAAAAAAAGCATCCGACTCCGTTTAAAAAATCCGACTCCGAGTCGGAGTAGGGTCGGAGTCGGATCTCATAAAAAATCTGACACCTCTGATCCGACTCCGACGGATGTCCGACTCCGACTCCGACATAATCCGACTCCGATTCCGACTTTGAGGCAATTAGTCTTATTTTTTTTTATATCAATGTATCACATATGTATACTCTAACTTTGATTTTAACTTTCAAGGCAATTGGTCTTAGTTCATATTCAAAGACGTTCCTATCAAAGGAAAGATGCGTCGGTGGCACATGACATGACACTCTACAATGTAGTATATATGTGTCACATGACAGTTGACACTCTTATCAAACTTAGAATACATATGCTTATGAATTATGATATCATTTAAAAAAAATTGTATACTTTTATTAGACAAGATCTAACCTATATATAATCAATTCGATGATGGGCCATCCTAATAGTCTAATACGGCAATACCCTATAAACCTTATGACCTATGTAAATAGCTAAATCTAGTATAAAACTCTAATATATTATATAGTGTAGTTATGTGTGTGTACTACAATAATTGTATACTTTTATTAGACAAGATCTAATCTATATATACTCAATTTGCCCTTGTTATTAAACCTTTCATTCTTAATAATCCCAACTTTTAACCAAAGGCTGGATGATTCGAATTAATTTTTCCTACATAAAATACAAACGTATAACTCATAATATGACAAAAAGATACGTTATTACACCTTTGATTACTATGAATCAACATTAAGGAAATGCAACACAATAATGACATTTCTATATCTTGATCCAATATGATTTATGATATCCTTAGCCATCCAACTCCGACTCCTACTTTGAGGCAATTAGTCTTATTTTTTTAATATTAATGTATTACATATGTGTATTCTAACTTTGATTTAAACTTTCAAGGCAATTAGTCTTAGTTTATATTCAAAGATATTCCTATCAAAGGAAAGATGCGTCGGTGGCACATGACATGACGCTCTCCAATGTAGTATGTATGTGTCACATGACAGTTGACACTCTCATCAAACTTATAATACATATGCTTATGAATTATGATATTATTTAAAAATATTATATACTTTTATTAGACAAGATCTAACCTATATATACTCAATTCGATATCCTAATAGTCTAATACCCTATAAACCTTATGACCTATGTAAATAGCTAAATCTAGTATAAAACTCTAATATATTATCTAGTGTAGTTATGTGTGTACTACAATAATTTTATACTTTTATTAGACAATATCTAATCTATATATATTAAATTCGCCCTTGTTATTAAACCTTTCATTATTACACCTTTGATTACTATGAATCAACATTAAGGAAATGCAACACAATAATGACATTTCTATATCTTGATCCAATATGATTTATGATATCCTTAGTATGTTCATGATCATTGTTATTTACATCATAACTTTTTACTGACCTTGTTAAGTTTTTATAACTCATACTGAAAAGATTAAACTATGAAAAACTAACAATGAATACTTTGTACTACTCATTTTACTATGCTATACATCATAATTCATAACGACTACCTTAGCCAACTTGTGCGATTAAGAATTAGATGATCTGTCCTATTTGTTATACCATATATTGTACTACCCGTTTTTACGATGTCATATTCATTACTTAAATGTTTATTTCTTATGCTTTCTTTTTAAAATTAAAGTTAAACTTTTTTAATAGATAAGAAAGGATAGAAAAATGTTGAATAATTAAATTTGTTTCCTTCAAAGACAAAAAAAATAAAAAAAGGAGAAAAGAAATGAAGTTGTGATTTCGAATTTCTTTTTCATAAAGTTAAACTTTTTTTAATAAATAAGAAAGGATACAAAAATGTTCAATAATTAAATTTCGTTCCTTCAAACACAAAAAAAAAAAGAAAACAAAAGGAGAATAGAAATGAAGTGTGATTTTGAAAACAGGGAAGTTGGGCAACTTGTACAAACCCTAAGTGTAATAGCTCTAATATTATTTCTAAGTTGTTAGACCCTAATACTTAATTATTGGTAAGTGGTAATAAGTTGAGGTAATTTTTACGATCTTGATGGAGCTCATTAAGAGCGTATGATGTGGTTTTATGAAGTCTTAAATATTCGAATGACTTGTTTGTGTGTGTAACAGGAATGTATATGTGTATAATGTATTCTTATTAAAGTTGATATAAGGTTTAAGGACCATTAGATATGTTACTAGACTTATAAGAGCCATATTATTAGAATTTACAAAAATAGAGCTGAAACTTTTATCGGGTAACATCAAAATCCTATTTGTGAAGCCTTCTCTACTGAATTTTAAAGTCTAAACCTAGTGGGCCACATCTACTTATCTTAGTAAGCTAATTAGGAAAGAAATCCAGCAATTAGAAACCATTAATAGGTTTCCTATCCATGAGGGTTTCCAATTAAACTCATCTAGTGATGCTGATGCAGCAGCTAGCTTAGTAAGCTGCAATAACCCCTTTTTCCTGTCAATCTAACCAAACTCAAGGCATGAATAGGACTCCAACATACTGTACTTCACTACCACCTCATGCTTTACTTGATAAACACTTAAAACACAGCTGCCCAGAAGCACACACCACACTTTCTTTCTCTCGCCAGTTCCTGCGTCCCAGACGGTAGGTGACTTTCTTCTGTTTTTCTTCCATTTTATCTTCCTGTAAGCTAGGTTTTCTTACATAATATTGTTCTACACTTGAATACCCAGAACCTAAGGCCTTTGTTCGTGCTTTAGAGCCATTAGAAGGTGGAGTTAAAGCCCCTAAGAGTTCAGGTATGCTGCTGAAAAATCTGTCAGCTTCTGTTTGAGTTTTCATTTAGATTAGTTCAGCTTAAATCTTGTTTTCTTACACCATATGTCTTATTTTGATAGTATTTTAAGATACACCAGTAGTTGGGTTAATTAAGGAGCTTTAATCAAGGTTTAAGCTAGGATTTCTAAGGGACTAAGCTTAGAGTTGGGCATGGGCCGGGCCAGCACGCGGGCCGGCCCGGCCCGGCTCGTTGTCCGCTACGTGGGCCTGTCATGGACAAGAATTTTTATTTCAGGCCCGAACCGGCACGAGCCCGCCTATATGGCCCGTGGGTCGGCCCGCTGGCCGACCGCCCCTTCTCCTTCGTTTTTTAGCCTTAAACTGCCAAGAATTCAAAAAAACAACATAAAACACGGGCCAGGCCCGCAATAGGCACGAGCCCGGCCCGTGGACAAAATCTGAAGATTCCAGGCCCGGCACGGCACGGCCCGCCACTCACGGGCTCGGGCCCGACCCGACCCGCCATTTTCCCAAGCCCGCGGGCCGAGCCCGTGAACAGGCCTGGACCGGCCCATGCCCAGGTCTAACTAAGCTTGATTATCCTATAACGTTCTTCTTTGAGTTATTATAATGGTTATGTGTGTGATATGAAATGTGAGCTGATTTTTATGTTGAACCAGCATGTATATAAACTGTCTAAAGTTACATTGAGTGTATATATAGTTGTTTTAAATTTATGAGTATTCATTCTTAAGTTCTAATCGCTAAATATGTTGTATATATGTCATTATGGTAAGTGTTTGCAATGGTTAAGCTTATCATCAAGGTGAATATGCTATTTGTTTGGTCTAACCTATTGTTTAGCTACTGCAACATGTCAACTTAGTGTCCATGAAGTAATTTAGTTGTGTTAATCAAAGGGTTATAAATACTATGAAAACTAACGCCTTAATTTATAGTCGATTTTGTAGAAAGCTAGTATGAAGTTATGCTGAACTTTTGAGTGATACTATATGTGTATTAAGTTGATTATATTATGTATAACATGCTGTCCTTAGGTACTTTAATCATAATTTCTTGGCATTAGTCGTTTAATAGTGGTTCAAAGCATATACATCGAAGCTAGTAATGGAACGGTCATATGTATTGATTGTAGATTCTCTTTTTGAATAAATGTATACACATGTATAAGTTTGTATGATTCATAATATGGAATGATTTTTATGGAGAAAGTAGCCTCATTTAGTCGACCAATGAGGTAATGAACGGTGCCCCATGGACTGTGAACCTTGGGGGTTCCATAGGGAAACCTGCCCATAGCTCTATGGAACGATAATTGGGCGAATTCAAGTAATGCGAAGCATGAACATGATAAGTGATTGGAATTGGAAAATGAACTCTGGACTAGTCGAGTTACTGGCCATGGAAAACAAAAAGGTTGGTGACGACCCCCACAGTCGGAGATGTAGGCTTTGTCCCCTCCGCCGCGTTCTCTTTCTCCAAGGAACTCTGTTTCATATAATAATCTTGTTTCTGTTTCATATATTGATTGACTCATGGAAACTTGTGATTAGCTTGTGGTTCATTGATTATTTCGAAAGCAAGTACCATTAAAGTATGTTTTACATGGTAATAAACTTAGTACTCATCTTTTTGGCTGACGCTTGTTCTTTGAACCTGTTCTTGGTGGGAAGCAGTGGTTCCTGATGATGCAGGTTTCTAAAGGCGTTATGATCGTGTCTCTGCTCTTGCCGTGCTCAAGTGATGACTTGTATATATGCAGTGTTGCATTGGTGGGCGCGTTTTGTCGTGTACGCCACCCAACCAAAGATAAAATTTCTCCTACTCTCTTTTACACTAAGCAAGTATAATGGAAGTAGGGGTCGTATCCACAGGGAAACAGGGACGAGCTTTATATTTAGCGGGATTCAATACCTAGATTAAGCTAAGGGCCGAGAAACCTAATAACAAGGGGGGTTTCAAATAGATTTATAAACAAACTAAAACTAACTAGCAAATAAAGAAGATGAGAAATCAATTATGGAAAGATCTTGAATCCGATTAACATCCACTTCAATTCATTATCGATCATTGAACCTCAACTCTAATTATTTCCATAATTATCTATTGGTGAGAATTAATCTCGCATTCTCCTTATTCTTAGTTGAATAGCACGATCAGCGTGACTATAAAACCCTAACTAAAGGATAACCTACTCCGATCAGCGTCTAAGTTCAATCCAATAGCAGCAATAAACACAGAGAACCAATAGACCTGCTAATGTCATACACGCGATAAACATTCAACAGTTGATTCAATTTCCCTAAGAAATTAACCAAGACGATCTGCATCTAAGTTACTCCCTAGTTTGCTACAAATTGATAAAAGAATAAAATAATCCGATTCTATTCTTAAATCTAGCAACAGATTAATTACACAATCAAACTAGTAACGTTCCTAGCATAATTATGCAATAATCATAAATCACAAGCATAAAAATTGAACCATAATCAAGGAAAATAGATAGAGAGGAAAGATCTCACAATAACGGTTGAAGCTTCATGTTAATTTTCTTCAAGAACAGTTCAAGCTACAATCCGATAGCATAAACCAAATCCATAGTTGAAATCCCTAAAAACTAAACTAAAACTAGAAAATGAAGAACAAAGAAATGAATAAGAAAGAGGAATGAAGAAGGAAAGATGGAAAGAGGAGCATGAAGAAGGAAGGATGAAGAGAGGAGTATCCTCTCTCTCTCCTCAAGCTTGCTGCTCCAACCCCTACATTTCGGCTCTCCTCTTCGTTCTCTTCGTCCTTTCCGTCCTCTCTTCAAAATAGGTTTTTGGGAGGCTTTTAAACCCCGCACAAAACGTGGCTGCTGAAAGCGTCGCGAGCCGCGACACTGACCGCGAGCTGCGACGTGCTAACTGACTTCCGCATGATTTGGCTGGGCAAAGAGCATCGCGAGCCGCGACCAATCTCGCGAGTCGCCAAGGCAGGGCTCGCGGGTCGCGAGCTCCTTCGCGAGTCGCGAGCATGCTGTGCTGGTGCTGGGCAGGCGCTGGCTGGGCAAGCTGGCGATGGCTTCGAGCGATGGCTGTGCGATGCTGCCGAGCTTGCGGTGCTTGGTGTGCTGGCTGTGTGCTGCTTGGTGCGGTGGAGTTGGTTGTTGTTGGTGAGAAGGCACAATGTTGTTGAGCTACACCTAGGAAGTCCATCCCTTCAAACACTCGAACACATCCATGGTATAACGCTCAAACCCATTTCACCATAAAAGCTCGGAACATAAGACGTTAACACCATTTTAATTCACGAAACTCCGAACTTCCGCTAAGGATAATATATATGCACACATTAACAAGTATAAACGAACTCCTTAGCAATATGCACCCAAAATGTCGTAAATACAACGTATAACTTGGGCGTATCAAATACCCCCACACTTGAACTTTACTCGACCTCGAGTAAACTCAAAATGAGGATCACCAAATAAATCATCACCCAAGCTATCGACATCAACCTACACTCTCCATCAACTATATCATCATCATCACATCTTAACAACATCCGCTCAAGACCTAAACGTAAGGGACAATGACTCCCCCACACTTAGCTTTGAGCTCACCTGAAAAGTACAAAGACGCGACAACAATAATAACCAGCAACACCAACAAGTTTAACCAACAACACCAACAAGAATCAAAATGTCAGCTCACGACACACTAAACTATCAGCTTTCCCAAACCTCAAAAGATTATCTAAAACTACTTCAACTAATCTAAACAAGCAAGCCATGGAACAAAGACAAAAAGGAATATACTCCATGCTTACTCCCAAAAACAAACAATCAACCAAAAGAATGTGAAAGCCAAAACAAATCTTCACAAAATCAAGGATGAAATCACTAACCCTACCCGAAAACGCCTTCCGCCTTATGACCCCAACTCCGGCAAATGAGTTTTCAAAGTATATAATTCTCTCTTAATCTCTCATTTTGCCTAGGAGCCCTTTCGGGTTTTCATCCTAGCTTCTCACATTTTTTTTTTCTTTTTTTTCTCTCTTCCTTTTCCGGCTCACAAAACTCACCCGCTCAACTAGCCCTTTTTTGCATAGGCCGCCCTTTCGGGTTTTCGACCTATCCGAGCCCCCAATTTTGCCCGAGTCTCCCGCCCTTGCGGGTTTTCAACTCAGCGGGATTCTTTTCATCACTTTTTTTTTATATTCCTTTTTTTTTTCTTCATTTTTTTCTTCATTTTTTCAAATTGAAAGTAATAAATACAACATAGATACATAGATACATGAGAATGAGAATACCCTCCCACCTACTTAAACTACACATTGTCCTCAATGTGATGAAAATTAGAAGAAAAAGTAAACTGAAAATGGGGGGGGAATTTGAAAATCAGGTAAATCGAAGATCGAATGCTCAAAACTCATGACAAACAATCCGTCAAACTCAAATTTTTAACAACACCAACTCAAATCTCATAACTCAACTCACAACCCTATCCCTCGAATCACTCAAACAAATGACAAATTCAAATTTTGTTTAAATTTTTGAGATTTGCTCCTAGCTTAAGAGATCGAAAAGATACATTAACAATCTCAATCCTCTAGTGTTACCAACTCCTAGCTATTGAACTCCTCCCAACGGGTTTTCTTTTGTGGATTTTGGTTCCAAGTGGATTAAGATTGGTTGTGGATCTTTTTAGTGGGTGGGCGGTGGTTGAAAGAAAATTGGTTGTGGTGGTGGAAATTTGATGAGAAAATAAAGGAAAAGAAAGAAAATAAAAGGGGTCTCGGGTTGCCTCCCGAGAAGCGCTGTTGGTTAAAGTCGTTAGCTCGACTTAGTACCTTAAGCTTAATCATTGGGTTGTGCTCCATGTGTGACAATGGTGGTTCCATGTCAATCTCCACTTCAAGTACCTGCAAAATTGATTGAGAAGGACTCTTGCAATGCATCGTTAATACCTAGCTTACTACAACATGGTTGAGCATATAACATCAGATTATATCCAAAACCTAGCATTAAGTCAAAAGCAAACATCAACTAGTAGTACTCCTAGCTAATCCAAGTCATGACCATTAATATAAATGTTTAAAGCTAGATAATAACCAAGATATAGAGTATGAGAAAGAGTAAATCTTACAATAAACCGTCAAAAGCTTCAATCAACCATTCCCAAGAGAGTTTAAGCAACAAGTTCTATGCTTCTTGTCCAAAATACAAAAGTGAAATACATAGGGCTCAATGGAAGATGAAAACTAGAAACTAAAACAAAAAAGGAGTTTTGTCTAAGAGTGGCTAACCAAAAACAAAGAGCACAAGCAATACCATCCAAAAATCACACTAAATACAAACTAGTAACACCGTTTCCCCGGCAACGGCGCCAAAATTTGGTGGGCGCGTTTTGTCGTGTACGCCACCCAACCAAAGATAAAATTTCTCCTATTCTCTTTTACACTAAGCAAGTATAATGGAAGTAGGGGTCGTATCCACAGGGAAACAGGGACGAGCTTTATATTTAGCGGGATTCAATACCTAGATTAAGCTAAGGGCCGAGAAACCTAATAACAAGGGGGGTTTCAAATAGATTTATAAACAAACTAAAACTAACTAGCAAATAAAGAAGATGAGAAATCAATTATGGAAAGATCTTGAATCCGATTAACATCCACTTCAATTCATTATCAATCATTGAACCTCAACTCTAATTATTTCCATAATTATCTATTGCTGAGAATTAGTCTCGCATTCTCCTTATTCTTAGTTGAATAGCACGATCAGCGTGACTATAAAACCCTAACTAAAGGATAACCTAGTCCGATCAGCGTCTAAGTTCAATCCAATAGCAGCAATAAACACAGAGAACCAATAGACCTGCTAATGTCATACACGCGATAAACATTCAACAGTTGATTCAATTTCCCTAAGAAATAACCAAGACGATCTGCATCTAAGTTACTCCCTAGTTTGCTACAAATTGATAAAAGAATAAAATAATCCGATTCTATTCTTAAATCTAGCATTAGATTAATTACACAATCAAACTAGTAACGTTCCTAGCATAATTATGCAATAATCATAAATCACAAGCATAGAAATTGAACCATAATCAAGGAAAATAGATAGAGAGGAAAGATCTCACAATAACGGTTGAAGCTTCATGTTAATTTTCTTCAAGAACAGTTCAAGCTACAATCCGATAGCATAAACCAAATCCATAGTTGAAATCCCTAAAAACTAAACTAAAACTAGAAACTGAAGAACAAAGAAATGAAAAACAAAGAGGAATGAAGAAGGAAAGATGGAAAGAGGAGCATGAAGAAGGAAGGATGAAGAGAGGAGTATCCTCTCTCTCTCCTCAAGCTTGCTGCTCCAACCCCTACATTTCGGCTCTCCTCCTCGTTCTCTTCGTCCTTTCCGTCCTCTCTTCAAAATAGGTTTTTGGGAGACTTTTAAACCCCGCACAAAACGTGGCCGCTGAAAGCGTCGCGAGCCGCAGCACTGATCGCGAGCCGCGACGTGCTAACTGACTTCCGCATGATTTGGCTGGGCAAAGAGCATCGCGAGCCGCGACCAATCTCGCGAGTCGCGAAGGCAGGGCTCGCGGGTCGCGAGCTCCTTCGCGAGTCGCGAGCATGCTTTGTCTTTGGTCTTTGAGCGGCGGCGGGTTAGGCAAGCCGGGCGATGGCTTCGAGCGATGGCTGTACGATGCTGCCGAGCTTGCGGTGCTTGGTGTGCTGGCTGTGTGCTGCTTGGTGCGGTGGAGTTGGTTGTTGTTGGTGAGAAGGCACAATGTTGTTGAGCTACACCTAGGAAGTCCATCCCTTCAAACACTCGAATACTTCCATGGTATAACGCTCAAACCCATTTCACCATAAAAGCTCGGAACATAAGACGTTAACACCATTTTAATTCACGAAACTCCGAACTTCCGCTAAGGATAATATATATGCAAACATTAACAAGTATAAACGAACTCCTTAGCAAAGTGCACCCAAAATGTCGTAAATACAACGTATAACTTGGGCGTATCATGCATGTTCTGTAGTTATGTTCAAACTGTAGCTTTTGATCTCAAACTCTATGTTCTTTACTCGTGACATGTCCTTTAAAAAAAAAACTAATTTTTGTAATCCAACTTAGTTGGTTGATGCTATGTATGTAAATTATTAAACTTAAAGAATAAGGGTTGTATATTATCAGTTTGGTTGTATAAAAAGTATTTCCCTATATAAGTTCGTTGTTTCTCGCGATATCATCCAATTTCCATTAGATGATGTCATGGTGATGGTCCGAGTTTTGCTAACCAGAGCTTCCGTTGCACTTATTTCTAATTAAGCTGGTTAATGGAGCTCAGGCTGTTACACTAAGCAACAAAGTTGAACCCTCATTCTCACCCGCCCACCACATCCCTCACTCTCACTATCTCTGAAACGCTGCCGATCAGAAACGCCGTCGGCCCGCCAGACTCAACGATTTTGACTTCAGTGAATCAGCGTCGCCTTCACGCAAGTCGGGTAAGTTTTCTTTTTTTTTTTGCGAATCAGCGAATTTGTTCCTTAAATTTGATATTTGAGTTATCATACACTTTTGTTGGTGATGAAGAACTGATGATGTAATGACGCTTGTTTCTCAGTTTAATATAGCTTGAATTTGTCTAGATCATACACTTTTTCAGTGACTTATTTGGATTGTGGTTTTGTAGGTTGGTTTTGTGGTTGAATTTGATTATAATTTTATTCGGTCTGATTCGATTGCTTGTGGATCTGATTGTGTTTTGCTTGGTTCCGTTTTTTGATTGTTTGAGTTGATAGCAGATCTGTGCATAATGTAGTCTATTAATTGTGTTTTGAGATAATGTCAGTTGATTATGCAACTTTAGATATCTACAGTTGATGAATGCGACTTTTAGGAATAGTGATTTAGTCAACAATTTTTTATATGTTAATGTTTTGTTTATTTAGTTAATTTTAATTTTATATGTTTATGTTTTGTGTATTAAGTTAATTTTAATCATAGTGACACTTACAATGGTTTTATTGTATAGGTTTGTGTTGGCCATGGTTGACTAAAGTTGAGGGTTGAAGACTTGGATGAAGGTGTTTAGTTTCCATGGAAGGTTGAAGAAAAGTTAATGACATTAATTGATTAGTTTCAATGCGAAGAAGATTGTTATTGTTGTATGAACCTTAGGTTGATTTGGATGAAGTTGAGAACTTTATGTTTTATGGACCTTTCTTTTTAATAATGTATTTGCTTATTTGATTTTATGTGCTTAGTTAAACTTAATTATTGCTTAGATTTTTCGTATTATACAAGTTTTTTTTTACAATATAAAATCGTGCAAAAAAAAAAAAGTCGAATGTTCGGATTATCGGAGTCGGATGTCGGAGTCGAATCGGAGACGAGTCGGAATCGGATGTTCGGATTTTAAGTCGGATCGGATTCGGATTATCGGAGTCGGATGTCGGAGTCAGAGTCGGAGTCAGATTTAAAATCCGACTTCTTGTAGGGTCGGAGTCGGATTATGCATAATCCGGTCCAAGTCCTGGCCGTTGCCATTCTTACCTGTGACTTGGCTATTAAAGCAGCAAGGCATAGGATGCTGGTGTAATTTTATACACTAATACAATAGTGTCTTATGCTGTAATCTGAAGTGAACATTCTTTTCAAAATTTTGCAAGGGTGGACTACCATCATTGACAAATGTAAATGTGTGAGAATGAACCTTTGTCCAACAATTGTCATGCTTTATGTTAACTTGATATTGTCAAATGTATGAGAATGAGGCTTTGTTTAGCGTGCATTTGATTGTTGAGCCTCCAATATAAAGTTGATAAAAAGTATACTTGATACATGAATTTATGTAATCTAAGTCTCAACTCTCTCTCTCTCTCTTTCCACCCATCCTTTCTCCCACCCTTAAAACCACCCCTTTCCCCTCCCCCACCCCCGAAACCAACACCCTCACCTTTCCCAGCCCAACTACCATTTCCACCAAGCACCAACAACAATCACCAACAACCCCCACTAACTATAATTTCTGCCGCAACAACGCATCAACCACCACTACCAGTCCACCACCACCACGATATTTTTTGTCTCTAACTACCACCACCGTCGCAGCAACACACCAACCAACACCGTTTCAAAATCATGACCTTTGAAACCTAACCCTAACATTCGAAATTGCCACCTTTAAATTGGTGGTTGGCGATTTAGGTCGATGGATGGTTGGCGATTTGGTCAGGCGATTTGGGTTAGTTGGTAGTTTTCGAATTAATCTAGGTAGGCGATTGGTGGGTTGTCGTGGTGGTGCAACTCGACGAGTTTGGTGAAGGTGGTGCACAACGATATATATATATCGCAGCGAGGTTTATCGACCCAACTTCAGATACAAATACTTTAAATTAAGATACATATACTTATACTACTGCAATAAATGTATGATATATGTACAATAATCTATGTGCAATATACGTACAATATATGTACAATATACGTGTCGATATATGTATGATATATGTACAAAAATATATATGCAATATATATATGCAATAAAAACATAAATATCTAATATTTGTCGAAATATAAAGTTTTAGATATTCAATTGCTAATTTATAAACTTATGAAATAATTTTGTAGTGTTGTATACTTCAAGCTTAATGTTTTTATGACCAAAAAAGTATTATAAACTTGTTTAAATGATTTTGTCTAAGTTTGCCATACCTTTCATTTTGAGTCACCTTCCAGACGAACACCCTTACCTAGAGGTGAAGAATAAGTATGCTGATCTAATCCTACCTAGTGGACCCCCGAACTATGCCAAGTATTATATTGGGCACAGGTTGATGTTAACTCGAGAACATGTCCGGACCGAGTTGCACCTTACTTTGAGAGCTTGGGTTATGGTACTTGAACCACAACCCTAGCCTCAACCACATTTCCAACCAGAGGATAGCCCTGTGCCATCCTTTGATTCCTCTGATACCTTGTCACTCCAACCATCATCTGTCGCATCCCAAAGCCTCTCTTCACTTCAAGCTTTACCTTCATCCCTTGCTATGTCAGGCTTTGAGGAATTGGAACTAGGAACCATTACGGATGTCTACCATAACCCAGAGATAGGGCATTATATTCGTTAGCCAGCTGTTTATGTGAGCGATCATGAGGATAATAACTATGATTTTGTCATTCCGATTCATGTAAACCTAGGACCACCCTATGTACCCGTCATCTAGGAGGAAGAGAAAGAAAAGCCCATGGAGGAGGAGCAGCCTATGGAAGAAGAGCCCATAGAAGATGATGAACAATTGAGTTTCTTTCTTGAAGAGGTACTTGGAGGACTCATTGTCATGATGCCAGAACTTGAAGACTTCGAGGAAGTTATACAACAATAAGAGTCCATCTAATAATTTTCCACTTCAACAGTTGCATAATCAAAGGTTTTTGTAATAAAGTTTAAGCCATGATTAACATCTATATATCTTAGTATATTATGGTTTATAGTGTTGAACACTTTTAGAATGTTGGTTATTAATAAATCCTCAGTTGAGTTATTATCATTGTTCATTTCTTGAATAGGAGTTTGCAGTGACCTGGAATCGAGAACTCTTGAAGTGTTTGAGAATTCCAAATGCTTGATTATTTTACCTTGTTATGATTTTTTTCATATGTTACGATCATATGTTTGTAAGGTTGTTGCCTTGTATAAACCTTGAACTTAACCATCCCTACTACATGTAGACACCAAATTTTGAACCCCTTTTTGCGTATAAAATTTTAAAATAAAGATTTTGAAAAGAAATAAAAATAACGAAAATCGTCAAGTATTGTGGAGCACGCGCCCCGTCAAAGGCGTGTTTCGTCCCGGAACGCGAGTCTCATTTTTCCTTTTTTCGCGTTTTAGTCATACAATTACGGCTTAGAAATATAATTTTCCGTGAGTCGTAGTCAATAACTACAAACACCGGTTTAATAAAATGATTTGTATTATAATTATGCTCGTCTTTACTAATTTAACGAGTTTTCATTAATTGTTTTATGTTAGTTTTTCGAAAATTAGATAAACGGGTCATAATTAGGCGCCGAAATTTTAATCGTCTCCCAAAACCGGTGATAATCAGTTTTTTATTGATGGCCAAGTCATTGTTCATTGGATAAAGAATAAGAATATATTCTTAACCCACTAATCACATTCTTTATCCATTAGTTAAGGAATAAGAATCATGAAAAGGAGTGAGAATTAGAATCAAATCCAAAGTGTAAGAGCCAAGAATCCAGATTTTTTTCGAGGATTCGAGTTGTGCGTCAGGCGCATGATCATGCGTCAGACGCATGATCATGCGTCAGACGTATGATCATTCTCCTAGCGCACAGTGGTGTCTTGCCCCAGACACAAGCCAGTGCGCGTAGCGCACGACACTGTGCCTAGCGCAGGTTCCTGTGTTTGGCACAGTGGTCCAGTCAGCACTTCTTTCACGTTTTTCGATGCATTTCTACGTATTAGGATGTGTTGAAATTCGGATTTTGCTTCATTAGTGTATAAATAAAAATCAAATCTAAAGAGAGTAAGAATATTGGCATTTCCTATAAATTTGATGATGTAGAAGGATTTAGTGATTTCATTAAGGTGATGTCATTAATGTGATGTCATTAAGATAATTTGGGTTGATAAAAATCATAATTTTTGGGTGAAAAAATTTGATTTTCTACCTTCTTTAAACCCTAATTCACCACTTCATTTCCCTATAAATCCCCCCCCTTTTTTTTTTACTCCACAACAATGATATTTTCACACAACACCAAAAACCACAACTTCACTTAACTCTACAACTTCTAACTTCTAAGAAATCTCAATACTACTCTCCTCCTTAATTTCTCCATCCAAGCAAAAGTTATAATTACTAAGTAAAGAAGTTCATCAAAATAAAAATACAAAAAAGGGTTTAAGTTAGTAATTAAGTGGTTTTCGAAACTCACTTAGAAATCAAGAAAATCACAAAAAAGGTAGAAAACTTTGCAAAAGGAAATGCATCATTGAGTTAGCAAGGTAAAGTTGAAGTTCATGTTATTTTTTCTTGATTATATTCTTAATCACATACTAACTTTCTCTTTGTTTCTTCTCATTATTTTTTAATTTTTGGAGTGATTTGGGGTATGTGGAAGTCCTAATAGGTTCCCAACCTTAAATCACCCCACCTAGAATAGTCAACTCTAATGGGGAGACTCTTAGGAAATATGTGCTTATGTGATTCTTATTAATCAAGTTGTTATTCATCACCAAAAAAAATATTTTCATAAAAAATTTAAGTAGATTTGTGCATAAACGACGTCTCCATAAAAAGAAAATGTGATGCTGTAATTATGGTCAGTTTTAATTTCGTACTTCATTTTATTTTTCGTCTGTATTAATAGTTTATAGGATGTAATATTTTTCCTATGACGTTCAAGATGTTTCCAGAAATTGGGCATTGGAATTTTCTAAAAGACGAATTTTGTACAGTTAATTAAAGATCATACAACATTCTTGTGCAAAACTGATTTTGTCTAGTACCACATAAGCTTGTTCTGTCAATAAAGTTTAAAATAAAATAATTTAGACAAAAGTAAAAACATCAACTTTAAAGTACACATCAGTAGCTTTCCAAAAATATAAAAATCATGTTTATAAAGATCTTATACAATTTTATATTATTTTTACAAAAACGTTCATGTAAATCACGAACACTGAGTTTCTCTTCAGTTAAGAAAATAAACAAAAAATGGTCTTAAAAATGTCCAATTCAAGTGAAAATTTCCAGTCTAGCCTTTCAAAGTGTTTAAAATGTTCATACCAAAATTCACTTCAAACTAAGTTCAGTAAGTAGGATTTCAAACAATAAATTGGATAAAGGTCCTGTTTTGATCAATTTTAGCATAAACTTCACCATAATTCGAGTTGTCAGTAAAACCTTGTGAAATTTTGACACAACATAAATAACTCAAAAAGGGAATGCGGACGAGTAAAAGCCATTATTGTTGTAATTTATGATGGTAAACCAAAAAGGGAATGCATGCAGACATGGAAAACCAAAAAGAAGAAGCCGACGAGTTTGACGTGACTTCGTGTCTAGCGTTAAAAATAAACTAGCATATTGATTCAATTTTTTGGGCCCTGGGTTGTCTAACTCCGGGCCTACCCTCCTGGTTGGGGTTAAATTATTTTGAGCAGAAGACAACGTTTACATTACTCGCCTTCCTATTGATGTCTTCTTATATAGAAGTAAAGAAAACTGGAGACAATGTCTACATCACTTGCCTTCCAATTGATTTCATCAATTGCTTCCTCTACAAAATCTATCCATTTGTTTTACTAATCTTGTACACTTGATAATACTTGGAAGTGGGAACAATTAAGCAGATATCTTATAAGCATAGAGATTAGTACATTTACCCATTGAATACACTTGAGCATTGTATTTATAATTTTTTTTTCTCAAAATCTCTCCAGGCGTATGATAAGGTGAAAGTGCTATTGTGCACCTGGTGGTCAAATGGGACGGAAAAAGAAAAACTCCGGTGCTAGTGCGCTGGCGACGGGATCAGGAAGTAATGGGAAAGAATCTTCAAGCTCTCAAAAGCAGATTGTTGGTGCAGAGTACACGGATGGCAATGGAAAAGTAACTCGAACTGTAGAAGTGGAGATTCCGGTGCCTGACGTTACGATTACGGTTACCGTAGCAACGGAAAATGATGTATCAATAACTGGAAGAGTTTTACCGAGAGTAGAATTTTCGATAAAGATATGAATCTTAGTTTTGTTTCTCCGATGATAGTTAATGGAGAATCAGTAGCTCTACTTGTTAAGAGTGATGTAGATCGTATGAATATAAACTGGGAAAATGCTTTGATTGTTTATGTAATAGGGCAAAACCCTAGTTTGATGGCTATCACTAATTACTGTAAAACTAAATGGGCTCCTAAAAATGAGTTTAAAGTTTTTGAGCATGATGAGGGCTATTAAGTGGTGAAGTTGGAATCAAGGGAGGGTACTCACCTGATTTTTGGGAAAGCTATGATAGTAAAGCAATGAACTTCAAACTTTAATTTTCATAAGGACGTGCTGAGGGTAATTCCTATTTGGATTAAGTTGCCTAATTTGCCACTTAATTGCTGGAGTCCATAATCTTTGAGTAGAATTGGGAGTGTTGTAGGTGTGCCAATTTACGCTGATGAGTGTACAACAAAGCAATTGAGGATTTCTTTAGCTAGAATACTGGTGGAAATGGATGATACTGCTACAATACCTTTTGAAATTAGTATTGCTGACCCTAATGGAGTAATATTTAAACAAAGAGTTATGTATGACTGGCTACCCCCCCTTCTGTCAAAAATGTCAACACATAGGGCATTCTTGTGAGAGGAAGGTTGATGCTACTAATACAAAGAAGGTTACTCAAAGATGGGTTGCAAAAGGGGTTAATGAAAAACAACAGGAGCCTATTTTCCTGAAAACACTAGTGAAGCCTTATAGGTTGCTATTGGGGAGGGTGTGGGTGCATGACCTTCTCATGAGGGACCAAACACCCCCCACCTGATAATGTGACCCCAGTGATCATGCTAATAGTTCCTACTTAGAGGTAGAACTCAGGGGAAGAAGGAGTTTGGAAGATTGTAACAAGGAAATCTAAAGATAAAGGTAAACAAGTGTCTTTTCAATCTGCCAGATCAGTGAGCTATGAATTGATAGAGAGTGGAGTCTCAGCTGGAGCTGTGGGTGCTAAGGGACCTAACCCTTATTTGTCATAATGATTTGTACGTCCTGGAATGTTAGAGGGATAAATGATGATAAAAGAGGTCAAATATTTTTTATCTTCTCATAAGGTGGAAGTTTGTGTGTTGTTAGAAACTCGAGTTAGGTGTCATATTGTTAGGAAGTTGCAGAAAATTTTTGGCAAGGATTGGTCATTGTTCTGTAATTATAGTCACTCCCCTAGGGGGAGGATTTGGATTGGTTGGCAGCACTCTAATATGACTATGCAGCTCATTGATGTGCAAGAGCAATTCATGGTCTGTAATGTGCAAAGTAGGAGGCACTCTTTTCAGCTTGTGGCTATTTATGGTCTACATTCTATAGTTTACAGGAGGGCCTTGTGGAGTGGGTTTCAAGCTCATGTTTATAGTTAGATGCCTATCATGGTGATTGGTGACTTTAATGCTGTTTGTCAATCTGATGACAGAAAGAATGGGGCACTGATCATAGAAGCTGAAACTATTAACTTTGAAGATTTCTTGCTGACTACAAGCCTTCTAGAAGTAAAGAGTACTGGTTTGTATTATTCTTGGTCAAATAGCAGCATTGGTGAGGATAGAATTTTGAGCAGAATTGACAAGGCTTTTGTCAATTAAGCATGGTTGGGGGTGTCTGCTGATGTGTTTGTTAACTACTTAGCTCCTGGGGTGTCATATCACTCTCTATTGCTTTTTGATATGAACATAGATCATAGAGAAGGAGGGAGACCTTTTAGGTTTCTTAATGTTATGGCTGACCATGTTGACTTTCAGAGGGTTATTCAGGATGCCTGACACTCTATAGGGGGGTCATTTAAGCTTCAGAATGTGTGGTTGAAAATGCAGGCTATAAAAAGGGAGTTGAAAAATCTTGATAAGCAGCAGTTTGGGAAAGCTCATGAAAAAGTGACTTATTTGAGGAAGCAACTTGATTACATTCATTGTCAAACTGATTTTGACTTGGATGGAGTAGCTCAGATGAGAGAGAAAGAGTACTTAGAAGAGATGAGGCATTGGTCTAAGATAGGGGATTAAATTTTAAGGCAAAAATTTCGTATCAACTGGGTGAAGCTAGGGGATGCAAACACTAAATTTTTCTTCACTGCTACCAAAGCCATATAATCTAAAAATAGAATTCAGCTTCTCATTGATGATCATGGTAATTCTATTTCTGATACTCAGGGGATTAGTGATGAAATTCTGAGTTTTTACAAGATGCTCTTGGGCACTAATGCTATTGTTTTGCCTAGCATTGACTTAACTATTATTAGAGATGGGAAGAGGTTGTCTACTCAGGCTGGTGCTTCTTTGATTAGGGAAATTACAGCAGCTGAAATTGATTATGCCTTACAAGGTATTGGAGATGATAAAGCTCCTGGATTAGATGGCATGAATGCAGTTTTCTTTAAGAAAAGCTAGAGCTTAATTAAACAAGATGTTTATGATGCAATTTAGGAGCTTTTTCATAAGTCATATATGCATAAACTTATGAATTGTACAACCGTTACCTTAGTCCCAAAGGTGGCTAATGCTTGTAAGGTGAAGGATTTCAGGCCCATTGCCTACTGCACAGTCATGTACAAAATTATATCTAAAATCTTGACAAACAGGCTCCAGGATGTGATAGGGGAAGTGGTGTGTGATGCTCAATCAGGATTTATTCCTGATAGGCATATTCGACAATATTTTACTAGCTACTGAGCTAATTAGGGGGTACTCTAGGGCTCATATGTCTCCTAGATGTCTAATGAAAGTTGACGTTATAAAAGCTTATGACTCAGTAGAGTGGGGTTACTTAGAAAAGCTGCTTTATGAGTTGGGGTTCCCTGGCAGTTTATTGGGTGGATTATGGAGTGTGTAAAGTCTGTTTCATTCTCTATTCTTATAAATGGGGCCCCTTCTAAACCTTTTAATGCCAAGCAAGGGTTAAGGCAAAGGGATCCCCTCTCCCCTTTCCTTTTTGCTTTGAGTATGGACTATTTAAGTAGATGCTTAAATAATCTGTAAAAGGATCCAAATTTTAACTATCATCCTAAGTGTGAAAAGCTTAAGATAACCCATCTTATGTTTGCGGATGATTTGTTAATGTTTTGTAGAGCTGACATTAGTTCAATTGATCTGATGTTCAAAGCTTTTCAAAATTTTCTCTGAAGCTTCTGGTTTGTTTGCAAGTGTTGAGAAGAGTAACCTCTATGTGAGTGGGGTGAATGCAGATACTACTAGAGATCTTGCTGCTGTAGTCCAGATGCCAGTTGGTGAGTTGCCCTTTAAATATCTAGGGGCGCCATTAACCTCTAAGAAGTTGACATATGTAAGCCACTAGTTGAGAAGATTACTTAAAGAGCTCAGACTTGGATGGTTCAATTACTTTCATCATGCAGGGAGGCTACAATTAGTGAAGAGTGTGCTTAGTAGCATGCAGAACTACTGGGCTCACATTTTTCCCCTTTCTAAGAAGATCGTTAAAGCTGTTGAGAGTGTGTGCAGGAGATTCTTGTGGACAGGGAAAACTAATGATTCCAAGAAAGCTGCTATTGCTTGGAGCACTTTGCAATTGCCTAAATGTGCAAGGGGATGGAATATTGTCAATATGGAAATCTAGAACAAAGCAGCTATGCTTAAGCTATTGTGGGCAATAGAGTTTAAAAGAGATAAACTTTGGGTTAAGTGGGAGCATGCCTACTATATCAAGAGATGTACCTATACCACAGTGAGAATTAGTTCCCATTGTTCTTGGCTACTAAGGAAAATCATAAGTACAAGGGATTGGTTGACTGAAATAGGGGGTTGGCAGGCTATTTGTATTGGATCCAAGTTTTCTATAAAGAAAAATTATAGTCTTTTATCAGGAGAGTTTGATAGGGTGCACTAGAGGAGAGTTATGTGTAATAATGTTGCTGCTCTAAAGAGCAACATTGTTCTTTGGCTAGGGTTGCATAATAGGCTGGCTACTACTGATAGATTGAGTAAGTGGGGATTAAACTGCACTATTACTTGTTGTTTGTGTAGGAGAGAACATGAATCTGTCCAGCACCTCTTCTTTTTGTGTGATTATGCCAATGAGGTGTGGCAAGGGGTGTGTAGCAATCTGAATTTCCCTAGCACCAGTAGCAATCTTCAAAGCATTTTGGAGGTTGCAAAGAGAAAAGCAAGGCAAAAGCATGGGCAACTATTTGTTATAGCTTTGACTGAATGTTTTTATGCAATTTGGCGGCATCTCAACAATAAAATATTCTCTAATGTTCTTAAGACAGTGGATGATGTACTTAGAGAAATTTTGTTTAGGGTGGCTGTGAGATGTACAAATGAGGATAGACAGCAAAAATGATTGTATTTATAAATAGCTAATAAATAGCCAACTGCCACGCCGTTCTTATTATTTTAGCTGTGGAGAAACAAAATGCATCACTTGTACACAAACATCATTAACTGAGGGTAGGACTAATGAATTTTTCTGAGGGTAGGACACCCCTATACTGTGAAAATGACAAGGGAGCAAAGGGGTTCATGAGGGCCTACAAGAATTTGCATTTCTATTCGATTCTTGGAGCCGTACACTTTGTAAGTTATCAAACTAGTTCCGTTTCCATACTCACTTAGAAATTAAATAAATCACAAAAAAGGTAGAAAACTTTGCAAAAGGAAGTGCATCATTAAGTTAGTAAGGTAAAGTTGAAGCTCTTGTTATTTTTTCTTGATTATCTTCTTAATCACATACTAACTTTATCTTTGTTTCTTCTTATCATTTTTCTAATTTTTGGAGTGATTTGGGTTTGTGGAAGTCGTAATAGGTTCCCAATCTTAAATCACCCCACCTAGAATAGTCAACTATAATGGGGAGACTCTTAGAAAATATGTGCTTATGTGATTCTTATTGATCAAGTCGTTATTCATCACCAAAAACATGTTTTCATTAAAAATTCAAGTAGATTTGTGCATAAACGACATCTCCATAAAAAGAAAATGTGATGCTGTAATTATGGTCAGTTTTAATATCATATTTCATTTCATTTTTCGTTTGTATTATCGAAATATTTTATAGGATGTAATATTATTCCTATGGCGTTCAAGATGTTTCCAACAACTAGTTTTTGGAGTTTCTAAAAACGAAGTTTGTACGATTAATTAAAAATCATACAACATTATTGTGCAAAATTGATTTTGTCTAGTACCACATAAGCTTGTTCTATCAATAACAATTAAAATAAATCATTTAGACAAAACTAAAAACATCAACTTTAAATTAGACATCAGTATATTTCCAAAAATATAAAAATCATGTTCATATAAATTTTATACAATTTTATATATTTTTCACAAAAACGTTAATGTAAATCACTAAATTCCATAACACTGATTTTATCTTCAATTTAAAAATTGATAAAAAATGGTCTTAAGAATGTCCAATACAAGTGAAAATTTTTATTATAGTCTTTCAAAGTGTCTAGAATGTTCATACCAAAATTCACTTCAAACTAAATTCAATAAGTTGAATTTCAAACAATAAATTGGATAAAGATCCTGTTTTAACCAATTCAAGTTGTCAGTAAAAGCTTGTGAAATTTTGACACAACATAAATAACTCAAAAAGGGAATGCCGATGAGTAAAAGCCATTATTGTTGTAAATTATGATGGTAAAGCAAAAAGGGAATGCATGCAGACTTGGAAAACCAAAAAGAAGAAGCTGACGAGTTTGACATGAATTCGTGTCTAGCGTCAAAACTAAACTAGAATATTGATTCAATTTTTTGGGCCCTGGGTTTTCTCACTCCGGGTCTACCTTCCTGGATGGGGTTAAATTATTTTGAGCAGAAGACAACGTCTACATTACTCGCCTTCCTATTGATGTCTTCTTATATAGAAGTAAAGAAAACTGGAGACAACAGCCATGGCGTTCTTATTGTTTTAGTTGTGGAGAAACAAAATTCATCACTTGCACACTAACATCATTAACTGAGATTAGGACTAAAGAATTTTCAGAGGGTAGGACACCCCTATACTGTGAAAATGACAAGGGAGCAAAGGGGTTCATGAGGGCCTACAAGAATTTGCATTTCTATTAGATTCTTGGAGCCGAACACTTTGTTTGTTTCCAAACTAGTTCCATTTAATTTCATACTCACTTAGAAATCAAGAAAATTACAAAAAAGGTAGAAAATTTTGCAAAAGGAAGTGCATCATTGAGTTAGCAACGTAAAGTTGAAGCTCTTGTTATTTTTTCTTGATTATCTTCTTAATCACATAATAACTTTCTCTTTGTTTCTTCTTATCATTTTTTTATTTCTGGAGCGATTTGGGCATGTCTAGAATAGTCAACTCTAATGGGGAGACTCTTAGGAAATATGTGCTTATGTGATTCTTATTAATCAAGTTGTTATTCATCACCAAAACATATATTTTAATAAAAAATTCAAGTAGATTTGTGCATAAACGACATCTCCATAAAAAGAAAATGTGATGGTGTAATTATGGTCAGTTTTAATTTCGTACTTCATTTCATTTTTCGGCTGTATTATCAGATTATTTTATAGGATGTAATATTTTTCCTATGACGCTCAATATGTTTTCAGAAATTGGGCTTTGGAATTTCTAAAAACCAAATTTTGTACATTTAATTAAAAATCATACAACATTATTGTGCAAAACTGATTTTGTCTAGTACCACATAAGCTTGATCTGTCAATAAAGTTTTTTAAAAAATCAATTAGACAAAACTAAAAACATCAACTTTAAATTAGACATCAGTAGATTTCCAAAAATATAAAAATCATGCTCATATGAATTTTATACAATTTTATATCATTTTTACAAAAACGTTCATGTAAATAATTAAATTCTAGAACACTGATTTTCTCTTCAGTTAAAAAAATAAATGGTCTTAAAAATGTCCAATTCAAGTAAAAATTTTAGTTTAGTTTTTCAAAGTGTCTATAATGTTCATACCAAAATTCACTTCAAACTAAGTTCCTTAAGTTGGATTTCAAACAATAAATTCGATTAAGGTCCTGTTTTGACCAATTTTAGTATAAAATTCACCATAATTCGAGTTGTCAGTAAAAGCTTGCGAAATTTTGACACAACATAAATAACTCAAAAAGAGAATGCCGACGAGTAAAAGCAATTATTGTTGTAATTTATGATGGTAAAGCAAAAAGGTAATGCATACAGACATGGAAAACCAAAAAGAAGAAGCCGACGAGTTTGACGTGACTTCGTGTTTGGCATCAAAACTAAACTAACATACTGATTCTATTTTTTGTGCCCTGGGTTGTCTCACTCTAGGCCTATCCTCTCGGCTGGGGTTAAATTATTTTGAGGGGAAGACAACGTCTACATTACTCGCCTTCCTATTGATGTCTTCTTATATAGAAGTAAAGAAAACTGGAGATAACATCTACATCACTTGCCTTCCAATTGATTTCCTCAACTGTTTCCCTTTTAAAATTTAGCCGTTTGTTTTACTAACCTTGTACACTTGATAATACTTGGAAGTTGGAACAATTAACCCGATATCTTATAAACATAGAGATTGGTACATCTACCCATTGAATACACTTGAGCATTGTATTTATAAATAGCTAATAAATAGCCAACTGCCATGCCATTCTTATTCTTCTAGATGTGGAGAAACATAATTCATCAGTTGTACACTACAATCATTAACTGAGGGTAGGACTAAAGAATTTTCTGAGGGTAGGACACCCCTATATTGTGAAAATGACAGGGGAGCAAAGGGGTGCATGAGGGCCTACAAGAATTTGCATTTCTATTTGATTCTTGGAGCCGGACACTTTGTAAGTTTCCAAACTGGTTCCATTTAATTCCATACTCACATAGAAATTAAGAAAATCACAAAAAAGGTTGAAAACTTTGAAAAAGGAAGTGAATCATTGAGTTACCAACGTAAAGTTGAAGCTCTTGTTATTTTTTCTTGATTATCTACTTAATCACATACTAACTTTCTCTTTGTTTCTTCTTATCATTTTCTAATTTTTGGAGTGATTTGGGTATGTGGAAGTCCTAATAGGTTCTCAACCTTAAATCACCTCACGTAGAATAGTCAATCTAATGGGGAGACTCTTAGGAAATATGTGCTTATGTGATTCTTATTAATCAAGTTGTTATTCATCACCAAAAAGCATATTTTCATAAAAAATCAAGTAGATTTGTGCATAAACATCTCCATAAAAAGAAAATGTGATGCTATAATTATGGTTAGTTTTAATTTCGTACTTTATTTCATTTTTCGTCTGTATTATCAGAATAGTTTATAGGATGTAATATTTTTCCTATGACGTTCAAGATGTTTCCAGCAACTGGGCTTTGAAATTTCTAAAACGCGAATTTTGTACAATTAATTAAAAATCATACAACATTGTTGTCAAATGTAAACGTGTGAGAATGAGGGTTTGTTTAGCGTGCATTTGATTGTTGAGCCTCCAATATAAAGTGGATGAAAAGTATACTTGATACATGAATTTTTGTAATCTAAGTCTCAACTCTCTCTCTCTCTTTCTCTCTCTCTCTCTCTCTCTCTCTCTCTCTCTTCAGATACAAATATTTTAAATTAAGCTACACATATACTACTGTAATAAATGTATGATATATGTACAATAATATATGTGCAATATACGTACAATATATGCACAATATACGTGTCAATATATGTACAATATACTTGTCAATATATGTATAGTGCAATATATGTATGATATATGTACAAAAATATATGTGCAATATATATATGCAATATAAACATAAATATCTAATATTTGTCAAAATTTAAAGTTTTAGATATTCAATTGCTAATTTATAAACTTATGAAATAATTTTGTAGTGTTATATACTTCAAGCTTAATGTTTTTATGGCCAAAAAATTATTATAAACTTGTTTAAATTATTTTGTCTAAGTTTGCCATACCTTTCATTTTGACTCACCTTCCAGACGAACACCCTTACCTAGAGGTGAAGAACAAGTATGCTGATCTAATCCTACCTAGTGGAGCCTCGAACTATGCTAAGTATTATATTGGACACATGTTGATGTTAACTCGAGAACACATCCGGGCCGAGCTTCACCTTACTTTGAGAGCTTGGGTTATGGTACCCAAACCACAACCCCAGCCTCAACCACAGTTCAAACCAGAGGAAGCCCCATCCTATCCTTTGATGCCTCTGATGCATTGTCACTCCAACCATAATCTGTCGCATCCCAAAGCCTCTCTTCACTTCAAGCTTTACCTTCATCCCTTGCTATGTCAGGCTTTGAGAAATCGAAAACAGGAACCATTACGGATGTCTACCATAACCCAGAATAGGGCATTATATCCGTCAGCCAGCTGTTTATGTGAGCGATCATGAGGATAATAACTATGATTTTGTCATTCCAATTCATGTCAACCTAGGACCACCCTAAGTACCCATCAACTAGGAGGAAGAGGAAGAAAAGCATGGAGGAGGAGCAGCCTATGGAAGAAGAGCCCATGGAAGATGGTGAACAATTGAGTTTCTTTCTTGAAGAGATGCTTGGAGGACTCACTGAAATGATGCCAGAACGTGAAGACTTCGAGGAAGTTATACAACAATAAGAGTCCATCTCATAATTTTCCACTTCAATAGTTGCATAATCAAAGGTTTTGAATAGTTGTTAACTTGTTCAAGTTTTGTTTTTGTAATAAATTTTAAGCCATGATTGGCATCTATATATTTAAGCATATTATAGTTTATAGTGTTGAACACTTTTAGAATGTTGGTTATTAATAAATCCTAATTTGAGTTATTATCATTGTTCATTTCTTGAATTGGAGTTTGCAGTGACCTGAAATCGAGAACTCTTGAAGTGTTTGAGAATTCCAAATGCTTGATTAGTTTACCTTATTATGATATTTTTAATATGTTGCGATCATATGTTTGTAAGGTTGTTGCCTTGTATTAACCTTGAACTTAACCACCCCTACTACCTGTAGACACCAAATTTTGAACCCCTTTTTGCGTAAAAAATTTTAAAATAAAGATTTTGACAAGAAATAAAACTAACGAAAACCGTCAAGTATTGTGGAGCACGCGCTACGTCAAAGGCATTTTTCATCCTGGAACGCGAGTTTCATTCCATCCTATGGTTTTCCTTTTTTCGCATTTTAGTCATACAATTCCGGCTTAGAAATATAATTTTCTGTGAGTCGTAGTCAATAACTACAAACACCGGTTTAATAAAATGATTTGTAGTATAATCATGGTCGTCTTTACTAATTTGACGATTTTCGTTAATTGTTTTAAGTTGGTTTTTCGAAAAACAGAAAAACGAGTCGCAATTAGGCACCGGAATTTTAATCGTCTCCCAAAATCGGTGATAATCAGTTTTTTCTTGATGGTCGAGTCATTGTTCATTTGATAAAGAATAAGAATATATTCTTTACCCACTAATCACATCCTTTATCCATTATTTAAGGAATAAGAATCATGATAAGGAGTGAAAATTAGAATCAAATCCAAAGTGTAAGAGCCAAGAATCCGGATTTTTTTCCGAAAGATTCGAGTTGTGCGTCAGGCACATGATCATGCGCCAGACGCATGATCATGTACCCATCGCATAGTGGTGTCCTGCGCCAGATATAGGCCAGTGCGCCTAGCGCAGGTTCCTGCGTTTGGCGTAGTGCTCCAGTCAATACTTCTTTCACGTTTTTTGATGTATTTCTACGTAATAGGATGTGTTGAAATTCGGATTTTTCTTCATTAATGTATAAATCAAAATCAAATCTAAAGAGAATAAAAATATTGGCATTTCCCATAAATTTGATGATGTAGGAGGATTTATTGATGTCATTAAGGTGATGTCATTAATGTGATGTCATTAAGATAATTTGGGTTGATAAAAATCAGATTTTTTGAGTAAAAAAATAAGATTTTCTACCTTTCTTCAAACCCTAGTTCACCACTTCATTTCCCTATAAATACCCCCTTTTTTTTTTACTTCACAACAACAATTTTTTTACATAACACCAAAAACTTCAACTTCACTTAACTCTACAACTTCTAACTTCTAGTAAATCTCAATATTACTCTCCTCCTCCTTAATTTCTCCATCTAAGCAAAAGTTATAATTAGTATGTAAAAGAAGTTCATCAAAAGAGAAATACAAAAAAAAGGGTTTAAGTTAGTAATTAAGTGGATTTAGAAACTCACTTAGAAATTAAGAAAATCACCAAAAGGTAGAAAACTTTGCAAAATGAAGTGCATCATTGAGTTAGCAAGGTAAAGTTGAAGTTCTTGTTATTTTTTCTTGATTATCTTCTTAATCACATACTAACTTTCTCTTTGTTTCTTCTTATCAGCTTTTAATTTTTGAGTGATTTGAGGTTTGTGGAAGTCCTAATAGGTTCCCAACCTTAAATCACCCCACCTAGAATAGTCAACTCTAATGGGGAGACTCTTAGGAAATACTCCCTCCGGTCTTTATTAATTTACCCGTATTCCTTTTTGGGATGTCCCTTATTAGTTTACTCATTTCTATTGTTTCTATTTTTGGAATAGGACCACTCACTTTCCATCACACATACATTCAACTTTAATATAAAATAATAGTTTCTCTTTCTTTCTATGTCCCACAACATTGTTTATCCTAAAAGTATGTGCAAAAGAAAGGGGTAAACTAATAAAGACCGGAGGGAGTATGTGCTTATGTGATTCTTATTAATCAAGTTGTTATTCATCACCAAAAAACATGTTTTCATAAAAAATTCAACTAGATTTGTGCATAAACATCTCCATAAAAAGAAAATGTGATGCTGTAATTATGGTCAGTTTTAATTTCGTACTTCATTTCATTTTTCGTCTGTATTATCAGAATATTTTATAGGATGTAATATTTTTCCTATGACGCTCAATATGTTTTCAGAAACTGGGCTTTGGAATTTCTAAAAACCAAATTTTGTACATTTAATTAAAAATCATACAACATTATTGTGCAAAACAAATTTTGTCTAGTACCACATAAGCTTGATCTGTCAATAAATTTTTTAA
Organism: Beta lomatogona; assembly: GCA_947646795.1. NCBI lineage: Eukaryota > Viridiplantae > Streptophyta > Magnoliopsida > Caryophyllales > Amaranthaceae > Beta > Beta lomatogona. The sequence continues at coordinate 1,210,630 of CANSNZ010000269.1, forward strand.
AAAATCAATTAGACAAAACTAAAAACATCAACTTTAAATTAGACATCAGTAGATTTCCAAAAATATAAAAATCATGCTCATATGAATTTTATACAATTTTATATCATTTTTACAAAAACGTTCATGTAAATAATTAAATTCTAGATCACTGATTTTCTCTTCAGTTAAAAAAAATAAATGGTCTTAAAAATGTCCAATTCAAGTGAAAATTTCCATTCTAGTCTTTCAAAGTGTCTAGAATGTTCATAATAAAATTAATTTCAAACTAAGTTCAGTAAGTTGGATTTCAAACAATAAATTGCATAAAGGTCCTGTGTTGACCAATTTTAGCTTAATCTTCACCATAATTCGAGTATCATGTATCATGTATCATGTAGGAACACCTTAAATACCTAAACAAACATATTTAACTCCTGGAACCCTTCAGACCAAAATCCTTACACCTAGTTCAGTATTCGATGCAATGAGAATGGAAAAAGCTGTTGAATTAGTTTTGCAATCGATTGATCTGCGTGGTCTATTGCCTTCCTCTCTACAACCCCTCAAACATCTTACCACCCTAATTTTATCATCCACAAATCTCACCGGTGACATAACGAAAGAGTGAAGACGCATTGAGGCCTTGACATTGATTAATATAAGCGATAATGCAATCGAATGAAATATCCCCCATGAACTTTGTAGGTTAAATAACTTACAAATTCTTTCTGTCAATAAGAATTATATTGAAAGTTCCATCCCTTTGTGCATTGGAAACCTTACAAACCTTTCATCTCTTACCCTCTGTAATAATATTCTCTCCAGCAAGATCGCGAAAAACATTGGTTGTTTAAGCAAGCTCTAATCATTTCGAGTAGGTGGGAATCAAAATCATACAGGAGAACTCCTGTAAGATTGACTCAAGTTAAGATATAAATACTTATACTACGATAATATATGTACAATAATATATGTGCAATATACGTACAATATATGTACAATATACATGTCATTATGTGTATAGTGCAATATATGTATGGTATATGTACAATAATATATGCAATATAAATATAAATATCTAATGTTTGTCAAAATTTAAAGTTTTAGATATCCAATTGGTAATTTATAAACTTATGAAATAAATTTGTAGTGTTATACTTGAAGCTTAATGTTTTTATGGCCAAATAAGTATTATAAACTTGTTTAAATGATTTTGTCTATATTTATGTAAGAGTTAGTTTTGATTGACTTGAACCCACTTGAATAAGTTGCTAGCTCCGCCATTGACCAGAAGTATAGTCTACCTAACTTATACTTCTATATATTTTTTCATAGTTCGATGATATCATACACACAATACAAACTCTCTTCCTCTCATCTATACATTTCTCTGCTGATTTCATTCCTTCTTAGTAACATTGAAACTTCCTAAATTTCTCCACTCCAACCATGTCACCATCTCTAAGAAATCTTTTCTCAATTTCTCCATACATTACTAATTTCGCCTACGCAATACTATTGTTGATTACCTCATGCACCTTAGCACATTCCATTGACATACAAGGCCAAGTTCATGTATCATGGAGGAACACCTTAAACACCTCAACAAACATATATAACTCCCGGAACCCTTCAGACCAAAATCCTTGCACATGGTTCGGTATTTGATGCAATGAGAATGGAAAAGCTGTTGAATTAGTTTTGCAATAAATTGATCTGGATGTTCCATTGCCTTCCTCTCTTCAACCCCTCAAACATCATACCACCCTAATTTTATCATCCGCAAATCTCACCGGTGACATACCGAAAGAGTGGAGAGGCAATGAGGCCTTGACATTGATTAATATAAGCGATAATGCAATCCAAGGAAATATCCCCCATTAACTTTGCAGGCTGAATAACTTATAAATTCTTTCTGTCAATACGAATTATTCTGAAGGTTCCATCCCTTTGTGCATTGGAAACTTTACAAACCTTTCATCTCTTACCCTAAGTAATAATTTTCTCTCCGGCAAGATCCCGAAAAGCATTCGTCGTTTAAGCAAGCTCCAATCATTTCGAGCAGGTGGGAATCAAAATCTTACGGGAGAACTCCCATAAGAATGACCCAACTTAAGATATAAATACTTATACTACTGCAATATATGTACAAAAATATATGTGCAATATACGTAAAATATATGTACAATATACGTATCATTATGTGTATTGTGCAATATATGTATGATATATGTACAATAATATATGCAATATAAACATAAATATCTAATCTTTGTCAAATTTTAAAGTTTTAGATATTTAATTGTTAATTTATAAACTTATGAAATGAATTTGTAGTGTTATATACTTTAAGCTTAATGTTTTTATGACCAAAAAAGTATTATAAACTTGTTTAAATGATTTTGTCTATGTTTATGTAAGAGTTAGTTTTGATTGACTTGAACCCACTTGAATAAGTTGCTAGCTCCGCCATTGACCAGAAGTATAGTCCACCTAACTTATACTTCTATATATTTATTCGTAGTTCGATGATATAATACACACAATACAAACTCTCTTCCTCTCATCTATACATTTCTCTGCTGATTTCATTCCTTCTTAGTAACAACGCAACTTCCTAAATTTTTTCACTCCTACCATGTCACCATCTCTAAAAAATATTTTCTCAATTTCTCCGGACATTATTAATTTCGCCTACACCATACAATTGTTGATTACCTCATTCATCTTAGCACACTACATTGACATACAAGGCTAAGTTCATGTATCATGGAGGAACACCTTAAACACCTCAACAAACATATTTAACTCCCGGAACCCTTCGGACCAAAATCCTTGCACCTGGTTCGGTATTCGATGCAATGAGAATGGAAAAGCTGTTGAATTACTTTTGCAATAAATTGATCTAGATGGTCCATTGCCTTCCTCTCTACAACCCCTCAAACATCTTACCACCCTAATTTTATCATCCACAAATCTCACCGGTAACATACCGAAAGAGTGGGGGCATTGAGGCCTTGACATTGATTAATATAAGTGATAATGCAATCCAAGGAAATATCCCCGATGAACTTTGTAGGTTCAATAACTTACAAATTCTTTCTATCAATAAGAATTATATTGAAGGTTCAATCCCTTTGTGCATTAGAAACCTTTCAAACCTTTCATCTCTTACCCTCTGTAATAATATTCTCTCCAGCAAGATCCCGAAAAACATTGGTTGTTTAACCAAGCTCCAATCATTTCGAGTAGGTGGGAATCAAAATCATACGGGAGAACTCCCGTAAAATTGACCCAAATTAAGATATAAATACTTATACTATGACAATATATGTACAATAATATACGTGAAATATACGTATAATATATGTACAATATACCTATCATAATGTGTATAATGCAATATATGTATGATATATGTACAATAATATATGCAATATAAATCTAAACATCTAATGTTTGTCAAAATTTAAAGTTTTTGATATTCAATTGCTAATTTATAAACTTATGAAATAAATTTGTAGTGTTATACTTGAAGCTTAATGTTTTTATGGCAAAAAAAGTATTATAAACTTATTTAAAAGATTTTGTCTATGTTTATGTAAGAGTTAGTTTTGATTGACTTGAACCCACTTGAATAAGTTGCTAACTCCGCCATTGACTAGAAGTATTGTCCACCTAACTTATACTTCTATATATTTATTCGTAGTTCGATGATATCATACACACAATACTAACTCTCTTCCTCTCATCTATACATTTCTGTGCTGATTTCATTCCTTCTTAGTAACAATGCTACTTCCTAAATTTCTCAACTCCAACCATGTCACCATGTCTAAGAAATATTTTCTCAATTTCTCCTTACATTATTAATTTCGCCTACACCATACAATTGTTGATTACCTCATTCATCTTAGCATACTCCATTGACATACAAGGCTAAGTTCATGTATCATGGAGGAAAACCTTAAACACGTCAACAAACATATTTAACTCCTGGAACCCTTCAGACCACAATCCTTGCACCTAGTTCAGTAGTCAATGCAATGAGAATTGAAAAGCTGTTGAATTAGTTTTGCAATCGATTGATCTGCGTGGTCTATTGCCTTCCTCTATACGACCCCTCAAACATCTTATCACCCTAATTTTATCATCCACAAATCTCATCGGTGACATACCGAAAGAGTGAAAAGGCATTGAGGCCTTGACATTGATTAATATAAGCGATAATGCAATCGAAAGAAATATCCCCTATGAACTTTGTAGGTTGAAAAACTTACAAATTCTTTCTGTCAATAAGAATTATATTGAAGGATCCATCCCTTTGTGCATTGGAAACCTTACAAACCTTTCATCTCTTACCCTCTGTAATAATATTCTCTCTAGCAAGATCTCGAAAAATATTGGTTGTTTAAGCAAGCTCCAATCATTTCGAGTAGGTGGGAATCAAAATCATACAGGAGAACTCCTGTAAGATTGACCCAATTTTAGATATAAATACTTATACTACGACAATATATGTACAATAATATTTGTGCAATATACGTACAATATATGTACAATATACCTGTCATTATGTGTATAGTGCAATATATGTATGATATATGTACAATAATATATGCAATATAAATATAAATATCTAATGTTTGTCAAAAATTAAAGTTTTAGATATTCAATTGCTAATTTATAAACTTATGAAATAAATTTGTAGTGTTATACTTGAAGCTTAATGTTTTTATGGCCAAAAAAGTATTATAAACTTGTTTAAATGATTTTGTCTATGTTTATGTAAGAGTTAGTTTTGATTGACTTGAATCCACTTGAATAAGTTGCTAGCTCTGCCATTGACCAGAAGTATAGTCCACCGAACTTATACTTCTATATCTTTATTCGTAGTTCGATAATATCATACACACAATACAAAATCTCTTCCTCTCATCTATACTTTTCTCTGCTAATTTCATTCCTTCTTAGTAACAACGCAACTTCCTAAATTTCTCCACTCCAAACATGTCACCATCTCTAAGAAATCTTTTCTCAATTTTTTCTTACATTACTAATTTCGCCTTAGCACATTCCATTGACATACAAGGCCAAGTTCATGTATCATGGAGGAACACCTTAAACACCATAACAAACATATATAACTCCTGGAACCCTTCAGACCAAAATCCTTGCACCTGGTTCGGTATTCGATGCAATGAGAATGGAAAAGCTGTTAAATTAGTTTTGCAATAGATTGATTTGCATGGTCCATTCCCTTACTCTCTATAACCCCTCAAACATCTTACCACCCTAATTTTATCATCAACAAATCTCACCGGCGACATACCGAAAGAGTGAAGAGGCATTGAGGCCTTGACATTGATTAATATAAACTTTAATGCAATCGAAGGATATATCCCCAATGAAATTTGTAGGTTGAATAACTTACAAATTCTTTCTGTCAATAAGAATTATATTGAAGGTTCCATCCCTTTGTGCATTGGAAACCTTACAAACTTTTCATCTCTTACCCTGTGTAATAATATTCTCTCTCCAGTAAGATCCCGAAAACATTAGTTGTTTAAGCAAGCTCCAATCATTTCCAGTAGGTGGGAATCAAAATCATACATGAGAACTCCTGTAAGATTGATCCAACTTAAGATATAAATACTTATACTACGACAATGTATGTACAATAATATTTGTGCAATGTACATACAATATATGTACAATATACGTGAAATTATGTGTATAGTGCAATATATGTATGATATATGTACAATAATATATGAAATATAAAATAAATATCTAATATTTGTCAAAATTTAAAGTTTTAGATAGTCAATTGCTAATTTATAAACTTATGAAATAAATTTGTAGTGTTATATACTTTAAGCTTAATGTTTTTATGACCAAAAAAGTATTATAAACTTGTTTAAATGATTTTGTCTATGTTTATGTAAGAGTTAGTTTTGATTGACTTGAACCCACTTGAATAAGTTGCTAGCTCTGCCATTGACCAGAAGTATAGTCCACCTAACTAATACTTCTATATATTTATTCGTAGTTCGATGATATAATACACACAATACAAACTCTCTTCCTCTCATCTATACATTTCTCTGCTGATTTCATTCATTCTTAGTTACAACGCAACTTCCTAAATTTCTTCACTCCTACCATGTCACCATCTCTAAAAAATATTTTCTCAATTTCTCCTGACATTATTAATTTCGCCTACACCTTACAATTGTTGATTACCTCATTCATCTTAGCACACTACATTGACATACAAGGCTAAGTTCATGTATCATGGAGGAACACCTTAAACACCTCAACAAACATATTTAACTCCTGAACCCTTCAGACCAAAATCCTTGCACCTCGTTCAGTATTCGATGCAATGAGAATGGAAAAGCTTTTGAATTACTTATGCAATCGATTGATCTGCGTGGTCTATTGCCTTCCTCTCTACAGCCCCTCAAACATCTTACCACCCTAATTTTATCATCCACAAATCTCACCGGCAACATATCGAAAGAGTGGGGGGCATTGAGGCCTTGACATTGATTAATATAAGCGATAATGCAATCCAAGGAAATATCCTCGATGAACTTTGTAGGTTGAATAACTTACAAATTCTTTCTGTCAATAAGAATTATATTGAAGGTTCCATCCCTTTGTGCATTAGAAACCTTTCAAACCTTTCATCTCTTACCCTCTGTAATAATATTCTCTCCAGCAAGATCCCGAAAAACATTGGTTGTTTAACCAAGCTCCAATCATTTCGAGTAGGTGGGAATCAAAATCATACAGGAGAACTCCTGTAAAATTGACCCAAATTAAGATATAAATACTTATGCTATGACAATATATGTACAATAATATACGTATAATATATGTACAATATACCTATCATAATGTGTATAGTGCGATATATGTATGATATATGTACAATAATATATGCAATATAAATCTAAACATCTAATGTTTGTCAAAATTTAAAGTTTTTGATATTCAATTGCTAATTTATAAACTTATGAAATAAATTTGTAGTGTTATGCTTGAAGCTTAATGTTTTTATGGCCAAAAAAGTATTATAAACTTGTTTAAATGATTTTGTCTATGTTTATGTAAGAGTTAGTTTTGATTGACTTGAACCCACTTGAATAAGTTGCTACTCCGCCATTGACTAGAAGTATAGTCCACCTAACTTATACTTCTATATATTTATTCATAGTTCGATGATATCATACACACAATACAAACTCTCTTCCTCTCATCTATACATTTCTCTGCTGATTTCATTCCTTCTTAGTAACAACGCTACTTCCTAAATTTCTCAACTCCAACCATGTCACCATCTCTAAGAAATATTTTCTCATTTTCTCCTTACATTATTAATTTCGCCTACACCATACAATTGTTGATTACCTCATTCATCTTAGCATACTCCATTGACATACAAGGCTAAGTTCATGTATCATGGAGGAAAACCTTAATCACGTCAACAAACATATTTAACTCCTGGATCCCTTCAGACCACAATCCTTGCACCTAGTTCAGTATTCAATGCAATGAGAATTGAAAAACTGTTGAATTAGTTTTGCAATCGATTGATCTGCGTGGTCTATTGCCTTCCTCTATACGACACCTCAAACATCTTATCACCCTAATGTTATCATCCACAAATCTCATCGGTGACATACCGAAAGAGTGAAAAGGCATTGAGGCCTTGACATTGATTAATATAAGCGATAATGCAATCGAAGGAAATATCCCCCATGAACTTTGTAGGTTGAATAACTTACAAATTCTTTCTGTCAATAAGAATTATATTGAAGGATCCATCCCTTTGTGCATTGGAAACCTTACAAACCTTTCATCTATTACCCTCTGTAATAATATTCTGTCCCACAAGATCCCGAAAAAGATTGATTGCTTAAGCAAGCTCCAATCATTTCTAGTAGGTGGGAATCAAAATCATACAGGAGAACTCCTGTAAGATTGACCCAACTTAAGATATAAATACTTATACTACGACAATATATGCACAATAATATATGTGCAATATTCGTACAATATATATACAATATGCATGACATTATGTGTATAATGCAATATGTGTATGATATGTGTACAATAATATATATGCAATATAAACATAAATATCTAATATTTGTCAAAATTTAAAGTTTTAGATATTCAATTGCTAATTTATAAACTTATGAAATAAATTTGTAGTATGATATACTTCAAACTTAATGTTTTTATGACCAAAAAAGTATTATTAACTTGTTTAAATGATTTTGTCTATGTTTATGTAAGAGTTAGTTTTGATTGACTTGAACCCACTTGAATAAGTTGCTAGCTCTGCCATTGACCAGAAGTATAGTCCACCTAACTTATACTTCTATATATTTATTCGTAGTTTGATGATATCATACACATAATACAAACTCTCTTCCACTCATCTATACATTTCTCTGCTGATTTCATACCTTCTTAGTAACAACGCTACTTCCTAAATTTCTCCACTCCAACCATGTCACTATCTCTAAGAAATAGTTTCCCAATTTCTCCTTACATTATTAATTTCGCCTACACCATACAATTGTTGATTACCTCATTCATCTTAGCATACTCCATTGACATACAAGGCCAAGTTCTTGTATCATTGAGGAACACCTTAAACACCTCAACAAACATATTTAAGTCCTAGAACCCTTCAGACCAAAATCCTTGCACCTGGTTTGGTATTCGATGCAATGAAAATGGAAAAGCTGTTTAATTAGTTTTGCAATCGATTGATATGCATGGTCCATTGCCTTCCTCCCTACAACCCCTCAAACATCTTACCACCCTAATTTTATCATCCACAAATCTCACCGGCGACATGCTGAAAGAGTAGGGAGGCATTGAGGCCTTGACATTGATTAATATAAGCGATAATGCAATCGAAGGAAATAGCCCCCATGAGCTTTGTAGGTTGAATAAATTACAAATTCCTTCTGTCAATAATAATTTTATTGAAGGTTCCACCCCTTTGTGCTTTGGAAACCTTACAAACCTTTCACCTCTTACCCTCTGTAATAATATTCTCAAGATCCCGAAAAGCATTGGTTGTTTAAGCAAGCTCCAATCATTTCGAGTAGGTGGGAATCAAAATCATATAGGAAGACTCCTCTAAGATTGACCCAAGTTAAGATATAAATACTTATACTACTACAATATATGTACAATAACATATGTGCAATAATCGTACAATATATGTACAATATAACTGTCTTTATGTGTATAGTGCAATATATGTATGATATATGTACAATAATATATGCTATATAAACATAAATATCTAATATTTGTCAAAATTTAAAGTTTTAGATATTCAATTGCTAATTTATCAACTTATGAAATAAATTTGTAGTGTGATATACTTCAAGCTTAATGTTTTTATGACCAAAAAAGTATTATAAACTTGTTTAAATGATTTTGTCTATGTTTATGTAAGAGTTAGTTTTGATTGACTTGAACCCACTTGAATAAGTTGCTAGCTCCGCCATTGACCAGAAGTATAGTCCACCTAACTTATACTTCTATATATTTATTCGTAGTTTGATGATCTCATACACATAATACAAACTCTCTTCCACTCATCTATACATTTCTCTGCTGATTTCATTCCTTCTTAGTAACAACGCTACTTCCTAAATTTCTCCTCTCCAACCATGTCACTATCTCTATGAAAGAGTTTCTCAATTTCTCCTTACATTATTAATTTCGCCTACACCATACAATTGTTGATTTCCTCATTCATCTTAGCATACTCCATTGACATACAAGGCCAAGTTCTTGTATTATAGAGGAACACCTTAAACACCTCAACAAACATATTTAAGTCCTAGAACCCTTCAGACCAAAATCCTTGCACCTGGTTCGGTATTCGAAGCAATGAAAATGGAAAAGCTGTTGAATTAGTTTTGCAATCGATTGATATGCATGGTCCATTGCCTTCCTCCCTACAACCCCTCAAACATCTTACCATCCTAATTTTATCATCCACAAATCTCACCGGCGACATACCGAAAGAGTAGGGAGGCATTGAGGCCTTGACATTGATTAATATAAGCGGTAATGCAATCGAAGGAAATAGCCCCCATGAGCTTTGTAGGTTGAATAAATTACAAATTCCTTCTGTCAATAAGAATTTTATTGCCATCCCTTTGTGCTTTGGAAACCTTACAAACCTTTCACCTCTTACCCTCTGTAATAATATTCTCTCCAGCAAGATCCCGAAAAGCATTGGTTGTTTAAGCAAGCTCCAATCATTTCGAGTAGGTGGGAATCAAAATCATATAGGAAGACTCTTCTAAGATTGACCCAAGTTAAGATATAAATACTTATACTACTACAATATATGTACAATAACATATGTGCAATAATCGTACAATATATGTACAATTTAACTGTCTCTATGTGTATAGTGCAATATATGTATGATATATGTACAATAATATATGCTATATAAACATAAATGTCTAATGTTTGTCAAAATTTAAAGTTTTAGATATTCAATTGCTAATTTATAAACTTCTGAAATAAATTTGTAGTGTTATACTTGAAGCTTAATGTTTTTATGGAAAAAAAGGTATTATAAACTTGTTTAAAAGATTTTGTCTATGTTTAAGTAAGAGTTTGTTTTGATTGACTTGAACCCACTTGAATAAGTTGCTAGCTCTGCCATTGACCAGAAGTATATAGTCCACCTAACTTATACTTCTATATATTTATTCATAGTTCGTTGATATCATACACACAATACAAGTTGTCTTGCTCTCATATATACATTTCTCTGCTGATTTCATTCCTTCACTACTAGAATCCGGTCTCTTTCCGATCGATTTCACCTACCGCTGTAATTCCGGTTGCTATTAATGTAAACACCGACCGTTTGTAAATGAGATGCTAATTACAGTATGTTTGTATTTTTTACCGACCGCCTTTAAAGTCGAAGGTAATTACCGACCACTTTTTAATATCACCGACAGTTTAGCGGTCGATAAACGGCTACTCGGTAATTTCAGATTTGTAAACTCCCACGTTGCCTTTTCACTCCATCAGTAATTAAAAAATAACCCTAACATTATTTGGCTGGGTGAAACCGACGCCTCCCACTACTGTATCATCATCATCTTCTTCACTGTCGTCGCCGGTTTCTTCTCCTCTATCATCACATCAGGTAAGTTCGCCGGTTTATTCTTAATTTCGCGACATTCTAATTTGTTTATCGAATTACTTTATCGAATTTTCCGTTCTTCGTTCGTAATTTAGATTGCGTGATTTTTGATTTTTTTGGTTGAAGAATTTGTTTTGGCTTTTACGATCAGTGGATATGAATTCAAGCGAAAAAATTATATTTTTTGTTTTGTTTTGGTTGACGATTTTGTAATTGCAGTTAGGGAGGATTATTATTAATGATTATTATTTTTCTCCAATTAAAAAAAGGAAAAATTGATAGGAACAGTCCCAACTATGGGCGTTCCACCATTTTCAGTCCCAACTAAAGATTATTTCTGAGTGGTCCCAACTTTGCATCATTTTTGCCAAATTTGGTCCCAGATGACTCATTACCTGTTCAACAGGTTAAAATTTTTTATTTTTTTTTATTTCTTAAGTCACTCTATTCTTCCTTTTTCTCTCTCCTATCTCATTCCTTCCCTACCACCCCTTTCCCTCCCCCGCCACCCCCATCCCCAGCCACCCCCAAATCCCACCCCCTCCACTGCCACCGCCATAACTCGGAATGTTCTCGCCTCTCATTCTCCAGCCTCCATTCTCGCCACCCCCAAAAACCACCCTGATGCTCCTTGCTTAAAGTGAATAATCCTCCCATTTTTGTCGGATTTTATACATTCACTTTCGATTTTACATCTCCGGTAATTTCCAACTTTTGACATTGTTGTTTCACTTCTGCAAAAAAAGCTTCAATTTTTTATTTTTTGAACAAGAGAAATACCCACCTTCTGAATTAAACTGGGGTTTTTTTGTTGTTGCTTATTGTTATATCATATATGGGTCAAAATCTTCAATCTTTTCCGCCACTTGCAATCATAGTTTGTGAAAAGAGAGTAAGAGAGAGAGAGAGAGGAGAGAGCAAGATTGAATTGAGTGCTTGTGAAGATTTCAAGCTGTGCAAGATTTAGGGGAATCTTCGAAAACTTACATGGGATATCTTCTGATAACATTAAAGGTTTAATATTGGCTTTATCATCCAATTTTTTCATCTGGACAAGCTTGATTGTTAAGAAAAAAAGGTTAAAGAAAGCTGGAGCTAGTGTTGTTTTTGAGGAGTGTTGTTTTTGAGGAGTCCTTGCCACCCCCAAAAGGTTAGTTGGTGTTTTAGGTGGCTTTTGGTGGTGCGCTAATGGTCGGAGTTTGGAGGGTTTATGGCGCCACTGCGGTGGTGCGTAGGTGGCCTACCCAAACAGAGGAGAGACAAATAAAAGTGATGCGAAACAGAGGAGGGGGAGGCAGAGGGGTGGTAGGGGACGTAAGAGGGAGGAAAGAGAAGGAGGAGGAAAAAAAAATTAACTTGTTTTAAATGCTTGGGAGATTGGGCGGGTTTTGGCCGGAGAATTGTCGGTGTCGACATTTTTTTAGAGGAAAGGGAAGGATGAATAAGGGGTGTGATTGTTGTGTTGTGAATAAAAGAAAGTAAAAAAAAAAAAAAAAAAAAAAAAAACGCATTTTACCTACTATAGCAGGTCAATGACCTGCTGGGACCAATTTTGGCAAAAATGATGCATTGTTGGGACCGCTCAGAAATAATCCTTAGTTGGGACTGAAAATGGCGGAACGCCCATAGTTGGGACTGTTCCTATCAATTTTTCCTTAAAAAAATACATTATCTATCGGAAAAAAATCACCGGAATTACCTTCTCTGGCGCCGAAAACTTGATGATGACAGTGATGTTGTTGTGCTGCTTTAATTGCTGCTCCTTTATCCGTAGCTTTAATCGATACTTCCGATGATGATAATTACATTGGTAAATATTTTTCTTAATTATTATTATTCTTAAACACATCAGTAGAATATTATGCGAAACATCATCAGAATACCTCCTATCAATTAATGGCTTTGTATTGGTTCAAGTGTAGAGGACGGAGTTCTTTTGAATGTTTAAGCTGTTAATCTTCTCTTTATAGGATTTAATCTTGTTGTTGGTGATGGATAGATAGTTGAATGATATTCCGTCGATTTCTTTTTTTTCTTTTTAAATTTTGAATTTCAACTGTAAATCTACAGTTCTCTTATTCACCGTCTTCTCACTGCACGCGGTTTTATTGTCGTCGCGACGCCGAATATCGCCGGCACCTCGCACCACCTACACAACCACCATACGTGGATTTTGTTGCGCCCACCACATCAGGTTTTTATTCTCTTCTTTCCTCTTTCAGGGTCTTCTTGGATGAATGTAATGTGGCTATGATAGAAGTATGTTGAAACTTTGAGTACCAGTATTCCACATCCATGTTGCTTTTTAAACGTGCAAAAACATCTACTGTACTACACCTCCATATTAGTGAATAAGAGTGAACTATATATATATAATCTTGTTTGTTGTAATGATGACGGAGTATTAAAACATTAAATAAAAGAAAAGGAAGCATGAACTTCAGTGAAAGTGAGCAATATATATAATCTTGTTTGCTGTCCACTATTTGAATGCATGTAATTATGGGCAGCTCAAAGTAATGGGATCCATATGCATTCATGTCTCTTTGCCCCTACATCATCAATTCTATCTTTAACATATTAATATATTATAGATATATGTAAGTATATAAGTATAAATTCTTATTTTTCCCGGATCTTTGTAATTATGATAGACTAATGGTGGTATATGTAAAAATTGATATCAGGGTGAAATTACCTTAATTTGACTTATTCGGATAACCTGTAATTTTTAACGTAATGTGTGATACTTCTATGTTCATTTTGACGCGAATAAAGTTTAATGTAGTAAATGATGTTGATTTTAGAGTTTGTTAGTAATATTATTTTAATTGAGATGTGTAGAATTGAGTATCATGAAATGAAGATAGCGTAGTTGGATTTATGATAGGCTTGAGGGACGTTGTCTCAAGACTGAGTTTGTGAATAGAGTTCGAGATTTTATTGAATTCACACAACAAAATCATAAATTCAAAGATGCTTGAAAAAATTAGATGTCCATGCTTCGGTGTAACAACAAACGATTCTTTGATGTTGACATAGTTAGAGAACATCTTTATAAAAAAGGATTTTGTCATGACTTTATTGATTGGATATGTCACGGGGAAACTGTTGACGAACCCCCATCGGAGCCATCAAATCCTTATCAAGACATGATTGTTGATGCTCTTGGACATAATGAAGAAAATCCAAACAATGAGTAAACAAATAATGTCGAAGAGGAGCCAAATGACGAAGCTAAGGAATTTTTTGAGCTCCTTGAAGCTACCGATAGCCCGTTGTACGAAGGGAGCAAAGTATCTGTCTTGGAGATGGCATCAAGAATAACATCTTTGAAGTGTGAGTATAATCTACCACATAGGTGTGTTGATGGATTTGCATCTGTATTGAATGAAGTGATTCCAAATAACAACCCAATGAGTAGAACTTTCTATGATACTAAGAAAGTTCTCAAAGGCTTACAACTCCCACATGAGAAGATACATGCATGTCATAACGGTTGTATGCTATGTTGGCCTGTAATTCTTACTCCATATAATTTGCCTCCATCAATGTGTATGAAAAAGCCTTTCATGTTCCTCTCTTTACTAGTTCCCGGTCCTAAGAATCCAAAGGGTAATTTAGATGTCTACATGCAATTATTAATTGAAGAACTCAAACAATTGTGGGAGATTGGTGCTATGACTTATGATATTTCACAGAAGCAAAATTTCATGCTCCGTGCAGCGCTTCTGTGGACCGTAAGTGATTTTCCTGCATATGGTATGTTTTCTAGATGGGCTACTGCTGGGAAAAAGGCTTGTCCATATTGTATGGAAGAAACTAAGGCATTTTGGCTTGATAATGGCAATAAAGTCTCATGGTTTGATTGCCACCGGAATTTTCTTCCACATGATCACCCTTTTCGTAAAAATAAAACAGCTTTTCGCAAAAATAAAGTGGAAAATGGCATGGCTCCACCTTTGATGTCCGGAGATGATATGTGGCAATGTGTGAAAGACTTGCCTAAAGCCACTATGGCCCTGGAGCTCTCAAAATCTTGAAGAAAGCTAAAAAAGGTTGGTTTAAACAAAGTTCTTTTTGGGAGCTTCCTTATTGGAAAGATTTTGTTATTCGACACAACCTGGATGTCATGCACATTGAGAAAAACTTCTTTGATCAACTTATGCACACATTGATGGATGTGAAAGGCCAAACTTCAGACACTGTTAGTGCAAGAAAAGACTTGAAGTGTCTATGTAAGCGTCGACAGTTAGAGCTCACCTACGACAAACGAGGAAACGAAATCATGCCAAAAGCCCCTTTTGCACTTGACAAGGCTCAAAGGAAGGTCTTATGTGAATGGGTTCGTGACTTAAAGTTCCCGGATGGATTTGCATCTGACTTGAGTAGATGTGTTGATCTTCGAACATCTAGGCTTTTTGGAATGAAAAGCCATGATTGTCATGTCATTATGGAGAGGTTACTACCGGTTGCTTTGAAAGAGTTGCTCCCTTCGCATGTTTGAAAAGCAATTACTGAGATCAGTCAATACTTTCGTGACTTATGTGCATCCACTATCCAAGTTGATGATATGGATCGTTTGGATAAAAATATAGCTGAAATTTTATGCAAACTTGAAAAGATATTTCCTCCTGCATTCTTCAACTCAATGGAGCATTTGCCAATTCATTTGGCTTATGAAGCTAAGGTTGGTGGTCCTGTGCAATATAGGTGGATGTATCCCTTTGAAAGGTAACAAAGAAATTTTTAAGTAAAAATACTTTCTTTTAAGAATTAAGTTCTAATATGACGAAGTTTTCACAATCGATATCTACATGTTGATTTATTTGGTAGGTTTCTCAATCACTTGAAGCGTAAGGTTGGAAACAGGGCACGTGTGGAGGGTTCTATTTGCAATGCATATCTATGTGAGGAAATATCATATTTTTGTTCGAATTACTTCCAACCAGAAGTTGATACTAAAACAAGAGATTTGGGTAGAAACGTCACTTCAATCATTGAAAACCATCATGATCGACATGTTCCTATAATGTTTAGGGTGGATTGTGGGCGTACATCTACCAACGGCCATTTACGCTTCTTGCAAGATAAAGATTATGATCGTGCACACCTTTATGTTCTTGCAAACAGTGGTATCTTAAGTAAATATGAAAAGTAAAAATATTTTTCATGCCTAAGTGATATTAACTAGTTAAAAACATCTCTAATCGTGCTTTCGTCAATAATAATAGGATCTTTGAAAAACATATATTGGAGACACATCCACACATATCATTGGATGAGATCTGGAGCAAATGTGAAGCTGAGTATCCTAAATGGTTTAGAAACCATGTGAGTTTTTAATTAATAAAATATAAGTCTTAACTAAATAAAAGGTTTTTAATTATTTATATGTCTACATTATGAAATTAGGTACTACAAGAGGGGACTAATATCGATGTAGTTCAAGCTCTTGCAATGGGTCCCGTTAGACAAGTGAAGTCATGAAATCAGTTTTTCGTCAATGGATACAATTTTCAAACACATGAGTATGGCAAACACAAATCAACTATGAACTATGGAGTGTTTGTTAAAAGCCACGAGGAAGTTAATTACTATGGCATTTTGGAGGAAGTAATTGAACTTGTTTACCATGGTCCATTGGAAGTCTACAAGACGATATTGTTTAACTGCAATTGGATGGATTCTTTGAGTGGTTTAAATGTACATGAACAATACAAACTCATTGAAATAAATCATAGTAAGAAGTACCCAAAGTATGATCCATTTGTACTATCATACCAAGTTAGCCATGTCTATTATGCCCCTTATCCTAGTTTAAGTAGGGGTAGAGTGCAATGGTGGGCAGTGTTTCAGACTAAGGCAAGGTCTTTAATTGAAGCTCCAATGGACTCATTATTCTTTCAAGAGGAGATAAGTGATGTTCCTTCAACTCTTTGTGCTCCAAATGAGATTCCAGACTATGATTTTGACGGGGAAGAAGAACAAAACGAGGATATAATGCTTAACGATAGTAGTGATTATGATAATGGCGACGAGGATGATAGTGATGAAGATGATCTATAAGATTATGAGATCTTTAAAGATTTTGATGATGATGATGCGGAAGAAGATTTAGACTCATTTGATTTTATGTAGTTACAACGCCGTGAATCATACATTAAACTTTGTAGTTTGCTATGAACTTCTAAATTTCGATACATTGTATTATGTTTGGTGGATTTAGTAATGATTGGTTTTATAATTCTTATTTTTTTCACTTTATATTATATAATATGTTAAGGAGTTTAAATTGATTCTTATTTTATCCTTAAATTTGATATAAAAAAACTTTGTAGTTTATACTACATCATTCATTCTACTAATATGTGTTATTTGACTAAAGTTATTTCAGATGTCCTCTTCTAGCAGGCGAGGGAGAGCTTCAGGAAGCCAGTCTATGCCACATCAGGGGAATGATCATGAGGGCGAGACTCCTCCATCGAATAATGATATTGTCACCACAAAGGAACAGGGTGAAAGCGCGCGTTCTGCAAGCAATCAGTTGGACCCTACTACGGTATGGTAGAAAATAATTTTTATCCATTATGTTTCATATTATAATTTGGATTTTTTAACTAGAATAATACAAACTTTTGCCCGTTCTCTCGCAATAATACAAACTTTTGTTTATTTTTAAATAATACAAACTTCACACCAAAATTCCTCCAGTAGGGCAATACCGGTTGGTAACTTGTTGTAGGAGGTAAACAAGCTGACATGGCACTCTCTAGGACACGTGTCGCTTTTTAATTGGTTGATTTTTAAATTTTTTATTTAAATTTGAAAAACAAAAAAAAAGAATTTTTTCTATCTCCCTCACCCACCCGACCCCCGACCCCCTTGACCTTCCCTCAGGCCTCAACCAATCTCTCTTCGTCCTCCCCCAACACCTCCACAAAAGCCCTTCCCGAAACCACAACCACCACCAACCTTAACGATTTCCGGTCAATTGAACATCCGAATGGAGTCGGTGATGATCCACTAAACCTCCCCATTATCCACCAAATTCTCTCTCGTCGACATCATCATCAATGGCCGGAAAGTGGTTACCACCAGTTGAACCGACGACAAGCGGACGACCCGTACTTTCCTCATGCGAAGTGGAATGCTTCCTTCTCGCCGCCGTCGACATCCAACCCGACGTTGACTCATCTCTCTCCTCTTACACCTCCGACCTTCTCACTCTCACCACCCGGATCGAAACCGAGTTCGGTGCTCCACAAACCAGATCCGTTCGAGTTTGGATCTCCTCAAACGACCGAATTTCAAAACCTCCACAACCCGGATGTGTTCGAGTTTGGTGCTCGCGGTGGTGATTATTTCGAATTTGGTGGTGGTGCTCTAGTGGTTTCGATTTCGAAATTAGAGTTAGTTTTGATTTTCAATTTTGTTCCAAATTTGGTTTTTGCTTTTGTTTTGATTTCAATATTATTCATGTTTTTTGGATTCCGTTTTGGTGCTTTCTTATTTCGTTTTAGTGTTCGTAATGGTGGTTGTTTTTGCCATTTTTTTTTGTTGGTGGTAGAAATGGTGGTGGTTTTCGATCTCGAGTTTGGTGGGTGGAAATGGTGGGTGATTTGAGTTTTTAGGTTGAATGTGGAGTTGGGTGCAATGATGGCTCTTGTGGTGGTGGTGGTGGTTATTTTGATGGTGGTGTGGTGATTTCGCCCAGCTATGGCAGTGTGGAAGGAGGAGGTTTTGTGGTTGGGAGGGTGGTTTCGTGGTGGGGCGGGGGTGGTTCGTGGGGGGAGGGGGAGGGTGGTTCCGTGGGGAGGGGGTGGGGGTGGGGGGTGGGGGGTGAGGGTGGGGCTGGGGTAGGGGTCCAGGGGAGGGGTTTTAGTTGGTTGGGGGAGGGGGAGGAGAGAGAAAGGAATTTGGTTTTGTTAAATTTTTTTTTACCAGTTTTAAAGGTCACAGGTCAACTTGTCCTACTGGAAGAATTTTGGTGTGAAGTTTGTATTATTTAAAAATAATCAAAAGTTTGTATTATTGCGAGAAAACGGGCAAAAGTTTGTATTATTCTAGTTAAAAAACCCTTATAATTTCTATTATTCATCTTCGTTCATGCTAATTCTTTCTTAGTGTTTATAACATTCATCATAATGCATGCTAATTCTTTCTTAGTGTTATTAGCTTTTTATTGCAATTATTTTACAAATTTTGTGTTGTATTGTAGTTGTTTTTTTCTTTCTAAGGTTTGACAATAACAAAGTCACTCGATCTATTACGGAATGTTTCAAAGAGTACTACATTCAACCAAGTAGAAATTGGACTGCAACAAGTCAATCAACAAAAGATCACCGGTTTCATCTTTTCAAGGTTAACACTTTAACTTAATTTTATTCTATCCCATATAAGACTATAAATATTTAGTTAGTTCTAATCTTTGCATGATACAGCGTAAATACTCTTGGCGTTCGAAGTTGGATTCGCAAATAAGAGAAGGTTTTGAACGCAAAGCAGCTAAAAGACTTAAAGACTTGCACCATTGGGTGACATCGAAGAAAAAAGGTGTAAGACCAATATGAATGCCAGAGCAAGTACACCAACAACTTATGCAAAAAACAAAAGATGATGAGTTTAAGAAAAAATCAGATTAAGCGAAAAAGAACAAGAGAGGAGGATCCATGCAAGGTGTTGTGGAACCTGGACATTGTCAAGGTTCAATTTCAACGGCCGAGTATGCAAGAAGGATGGTGAGTATATTGCTTTTAGTAACCATTCATAAGTTGAATATTTCATACTTAAAATATAATAATAAAGTTGATTATTTTTTTAACTAGGCTGCAAAAAATGGAGGAGTCTTGCCAAAAGCTGCTGATATTTACTTGCAGACGCATTCAAAGGAACTACAACTAGGCCAAGGCAAGCAACTCATTGGGTCCAAATAAAAACAAATCATGGTTAGTAAACTAAATTTGATCAAATAACAAATTACAAATATATTTGGATGGTTGGTTGGATGAAATATAATATTTTTTTATAGTTGGTTGGATGAAATATAATATTTAGATGGTTTGGATGGTTCTTTGGGTGAATGGTTGGTTCTTTGGATGATTGGTTGGATGAATGGTTGGTTGGATTATTGGAGAGATTGTTAGATGAAATATAGTATCTTTTTTTACTTTACATGTTTGTGGGCAAGAAATTATTTTTTTGGGTCCAAAATACAATAAAAACTTTGCATATTTTTTTTTTCTAGAAATGCAAGTATTTTAAGCATTAGAGCTTCATTATTTTTCATGTCGTTCGACGTTCGTTGTTTAAATTAGTTTACAATTTACTTGTTTCATTCTGTAAGAAATATGAACATTTTGTTTTTTAGTTTTGAGTTATAATGTTATTGAAGTTATATAGTTTGTGAAAAATTATGGGATTAATGTTGATTAGTTAATAGTTTAAATTATTAGATGGAATATAGGATTCCCTTGCACTTTGCATGTTTGCAGGTACATACATATATTCATTTTTTTGTAGTCTAAATTTAAACAAAACTTTGTCTATTTTTTCTTGGGAATATTATGTATGTATACTAAACTTATCTATTTGATGTAGGATGATTATGATAAGAAAATGGATGAGTATAGAGAGAAGGGAGTCAACAAAGATCCCAATGAGGTGTACTTTGAGACAGTGGGCGGGAGGAAAAAAGGATTGATTCCTGGCTTAGGTACAAGTGGTGATCTACTTTACAAAAAATCATGAACCCGCACTAGCTCTTCTAGTGTCTACACGCCTTCTTTGCTTTCTCAGCTTTCAACTACCGTGGAGCAATATCAGCAACAACTAACCGATCAACAAGCTGAATTTCAGAGGCAAAGAAATGAGTGGGAGACACAGCGTCTCCAAGCGGAAAAGGAAAGGGAAGAGGCAAAGAAATACATGGAGGAGATGAAGACGACAATTGAAGAGTATTCTCAAATGATGACTCAATGTGGAGGTACTTTCCCTTTCACCCAACCACGTGACCCACGTGATCCTTCTGGTGGTGGATCGGGATTTCCTTGTAGTACTTAGACTTATAGCCTTTTGGACAACTTTCATGCTACTTAATTTATTAGTATATTATATATTTTTAGAAAACTGATGTTTAATTTAGGTTGTTGGAATTACTATTAGATCTATATCGTGGAGAATATGATGTTTAATATAGGTCGTGACAAACCTATTATTTTGTTATGGAATGAAAAATTAGTTTATATTATGGTAAACATGATTTTTTTTATGAAAACAACAACCAATTACCGACCGCATAACGGTAGTCTTACACATTTAAATACGCTGTCCAACTTAACAAAAGTAGTCAGTAAAACTTATCAAACGGTTGGTAATTACCTACCGTTATCTTCCAATTACCGACGACCTCATTACCGGTAGGTAAATATCAACAATTATGTTGTAGGTAATTACCTACCGCATTTACCTACTGTACAGCAGTAGGTGATCACCTACGGCGCACCATCGGTCGGTAAATTTAAGAAATCGGTAGGTAATAATTTACCGACTGTTACACAGTCGGTAATGTGAAATTACCGACGAGCACATTAAAGACTGCCAGGAAACGACTGTAGAGCGGTCGATAATATTGTTACCGACCGTTTTGCTTGTTTTACCGACCGATTACGACGGTCGGTAAAAGCACGGATTCTTGTAGTGCTTCTTAATAACAACGCAACTTCCAAAATTTTTCCACTCCAACCATGTCACCATCTGTTAGAAATCATTTCTCAATTTTCCTTACATTACTAATTTCGCCTACGCCATACTATTGTTGATTACCTCATTCACCTTAGCACACTCCATTGACATACAAGGCCAAGTTCTTGTATCATGGAGGAACACCTTAAACACCTCAACAAACATATTGAAATCCTGGAACCCTTCAGACTAAAATCCTTGCACCTGGTTCGGTATTTGACGCAATGGGAATGGAAAAGCCGTTGAATTAGTTTTGCAATCGATTGATCTGCATGGTCCATTGCCTTCCTCTCTACAACCCCTCAAACATTTTACCACCCTAATTTTATCATCCACAAATCTCACCGGTGACATACCGAAAGAGTGGGGAGGCATTGAGGTCTTGACATTGATTAATACAAGCAATAATGCAATCTAAGGAAATATACCCCATGAACTTTGTAGGTTGAATAACTTACAAATTTTTTCTGTCAATAGGAATTATATTGAAGGTTCCATCCCGTTGTGCATTGGAAACCTTACAAACCTTTCATCTCTTACCCTCTGTAATAATATTCTCTCCAGCAAGATCCCGAAAAGCATTGGTTACTTAAGCAAGCTACAATCATTTCGAGTAGGTGGCAATCAAAATCATACAGGAGAACTCCTGTAAGATTGACCCAACTTAAGATATAAATACTTATACTACTACAACATATATGCAATATACGTACAATATATGTACAATATATGTACAATATACCAGTCTTTATGTGTATAGTGCAATATATGTATGATATATGTACAATAATATATGCAATATAAACATAAATATCTAATCTCTGTCAAAATTTAAAGTTATAGATGTTTAATTGCTAATTTATAAACTTATGAAATAAATTTGTAGTGTTATACTTGAAGCCTAATGTTTTTGTGGCCAAAAAGTATTATAAGCTTGTTTAAATTATTTTGTCTATGTTTATGTAAGGGTTAGTTTTGATTGACTTGAACCCACTTGAATAAGTTGCTAGCTCCGCCATTGACCAGAAATATTGTCCACCTAACTTGTACGTCTATATATTTATTCGTAGTTAGATGATATCATACACACAATACAAACTGTCTTCCTCTTATCTATACATTTCTCTGCTGATTTCATTCCTAATTAGTAACAACACAACTTCCTAGATTTCTCCACCCCAACCATGTCACCATCTCTTAGAAATCATTTCTCATTTTCTCCTTACATTACTAATTTCGCCTACACCATACTATTGTTGATTACCTCATTCACCTTAGCACACTCCAGTGACATACAAGGCCAAGTTCTTGTATCATGGAGGAACACCTTAAACTCCTCAACAAACATATTTAACTCCTGGAACCCTTCACACCCAAATCCTTGCACCTGGTTCGTTATTCGATGCAATGAGAATGGAAAAGCTGTTGAATTAGTTTTGCAATCGATTGATCTGCATGGTCCATTGCCTTTCTCTCTACAACCCCTCCAACATTTTACCACCCTAATTTTATCATCCACAAATCTCACCGGTGACATACCGAAAGAGTGGGGAGGCATTGAGGCCTTGACATTGATTAATACAAGCGATAATGCAATCTAAGGAAATATCCCCCATGAACTTTGTAGGTTGAATAACTTACAAATTTTTTCTGTTAATAGGAATTATATTGAATGTTCCATCCCTTTGTGCATTGGAAACCTTACAAACCTTTCATCTCTTACCCTCTGTAATAATATTCTCTCCAGCAAGATCCCGAAAAATATTGGTTACTTAAGCAAGCTACAATCATTTCGAGTAGGTGGGAATCAAAATCATACAGGAGAACTCCTGTAAGATTGACCCAACTTAAGATATAAATACTTATACTACTACAATATATGTGCAATATACGTACAATATATGTACAATATACCTGTCTTTATGTGTATAGTGCAATATATGTATGATATATGTACAATAATATATGCAATATAAACATAAATATCTAATGTCTGTCAAAATTTAAAGTTATAGATGTTCAATTGCTAATTTATAAACTTATGAAATAAATTTGTAGTGTTATACTTGAAGCTTAATGTTTTTGTGGCCAAAAAGTATTATAAACTTGTTTAAATTATTTTGTCTATGTTTATGTAAGGGTTAGTTTTGATTGACTTGAACCCACTTGAATAAGTTGCTAGCTCCGCCATTGACCAGAAATATTGTCCGTCTAACTTATACGTCTCTATATTTATTCGTAGTTCGATGATATCATACAGACAATACAAACTGTCTTCCTCTTATCTATACATTTCTCTGCTGATTTCATTCCTTAGTAGTAACAACGCAACTTCCTAGATTTCTCCACTCCAACCATATCACCATCTCTAAGAATTTTTATTTCAATTTTTCCTTACATTACTAATTTCGCCTACACCATACTATTGTTCATTACCTCATTCACCTTAGCACACTCCAACGACATACAAGGCCGAGTTCTTGTATCATGGAGGAACACCTTAAACACCTCAACAAACATATTTAAATCCTTGAACCCTTCAGACCAAAATCCTTGCACCTGGTTCGTTATTCTATGCAATGAGAATGGAAAAGCTGTTGAATTAGTTTTGCAATCGATTGATCTGCATGGTCCATTGCCTTCCTCTCTACAACCCCTCAAACATTTTACAACCCTAATGTTATCATCCACAAATCTCACCGGTGACATACCGAAAAAGTGGGGAGGCATTGAGGTCTTGACATTGATTAATGCAAGCAATAATGCAATCCAAGGAAATATCCCCCATGAACTTTGTAGGTTGAATAACTTACAAATTTTTTCTGTCAATAGGAATTATATTGAAGGTTCCATTTTCTTTGTGCATTGGAAACCTTACAAACCTTTCATCTCTTACCCTCTGTAATAATATTCTCTCCAGCAAGATCCTGAAAAGCATTGGTTGCTTAAGCAGTCTACAATCATTTCGAGTAGGTGGGAATCAAAATCATACAGGAGAACTCCTGTAAGATTGACCCAACTTAAGATATAAATACTTATACTACTACAATATATGTGCAATATACGTACAATATATGTACAATATACCTGTCTTTATGTGTATAGTGCAATATATGTATGATATATGTACAATAATATATGCAATATAAACATAAATATCTAATGTCTGTCAAAATTTAAAGTTATAGATGTTCAATTGCTAATTTATAAACTTATGAAATAAATTTGTAGTGTTATACTTGAAGCTTAATGTTTTTGTGGCCAAAAAGTATTATAAACTTGTTTAAATTATTTTCTCTATGTATATGTAAAGGCTAGTTTTGTGACTTGAACCCACTTGAATAAGTTGCTAGCTCCGCCATTGACCAGAAATATTGTCCACCTAACTTATACGTCTATATATTTATTCGTAGTTCGATGATAACATACACACAATACAAACTGTCTTCCTCTTATCTATACATTTTCTGCTAATTTCATTCATTATTAGTAACAATGCAACTTCCTAGATTTCTCCACTCCAACCATGTCACCATCTCTAAGAATTTTTTTATCAATTTCTCCTTAAATTACTAATTTCGCCTACACCATACTATTGTTGATTACCTCATTCACCTTAGCACACTCATACAAGGCCAAGTTCTTGTATCATGGAGGAACACCTTAAACACCTCAACAAACATATTTAACTAATGGAACCCTTTATACCAAAATCCTTGCACCTGGTTCGGTATTTGACGCAATGGGAATGGAAAAGCTGTTGAATTAGTTTTGCAATCGATTGATCTGCATGGTCCATTGCCTTCCTATCGACAACCCCTCAAACATTTTACCACCCTAGTTTTATCATCCACAAATCTCACCGGTGACATACCGAAAGAGTGGGGTGGCATTGAGGCCTTGACATTGATTAATACAAACGATAATGCAATCCAAGGGGATATCCCCCATGAACTTTGTAGGTTGAATAACTTACAAAATTTTTCTGTCAATAGGAATTATATTGAAGGTTCCATCCCTTTCTGCATTGGAAACTATACAAACCTTTCATCTCTTACCCTCAGTGATAATTTTCTCTCCTACAGGATCCCGAAAAGCATTGCTCGTTTAAGAAAGCTCCAATCATTTCGAGCAGGTGGGAATCAAAATCTTACGGGAGAACTCCCGTAAGAGTGACCTAACTTAAGATATAAATACTTATACTACTATAAAATATGTACAATAATATGTATGCGATATACGTAAAATATATGTACAATATACGTGTCATTATTATGTGTATAGTGCAATATATGTATGATATATGTACAATAATCTATGCAATATAAACATAAATATCTAATATTTGTTAAAATTTAAAGTTTTTAGGTATTCAATTGCTAATTTATAAACTTATAAAATAAATTTGTAGTGTTATACTTGAAGCTTAATTTTTTATGGCCAAAAAAGGTATTATAAACTAGTTTAAATGATTTTGTATATGTTTATGTAAGAGTTAGTTTTGATTGACTTGAACCCACTTGAATAAGTTGCTCGGTCCGCCATTGACCAGAAGTATAGTCCACCTAACTTAAACTTGTATATATTTATTCGTAGTTCGATGATATCATACACACAATACAAACTGTCTTCCTCTCATCGATACATTTGTCTGCTGATTTAATTCCTTCTAAGTAACAACGCAACTTCCTAAATTTCTCCACTCCAACCATGTTAATTACCGCATTCACCTTAGCACACTTCATTGACATACAAGGCCAAGTTCTTGTTTCATGGAGGAACACTTTAAACACATCAACAAACATATATAGCTCCCGGAATCCTTCAGACCAAAATCCTTGCACCTGGTTCGGTATTCGATGCAATGAGAATGGAAAAGTTATTGAATTAGTTTTGCAATCGATTGATCTGCATGGTCCATTACCTGCCTTCCTACAACCCCTCAAACATCTTACCACCCTAATTTTATCATCCACAAATCTCACCGGCGACATACCGAAAGAGTGGGGAGGCATTGAGGCCTTTACATTGATTAATATAAATGATAATGCCATCCAAGGAAATATCCCCCATGAACTTTGTAGGTTGAATAACTTAAAATTCTTTCTGTCAATAATAATTATGATGAAGGTTTCATCTCTTTGTGCATTGGAAACCTAACAAAATGATCATCTCTTACCCTTAGTAATATTATTCTCTCCGTCAAGATCCCGAAAAGCATTGGTCGTTTAAGCAAGCTCCAATCATTTCGAGTAGGTGGGAATCAAAATGTTATGGGAGAACCCCTGTAAGATTGACCCAACTTAAGATATAAATACTTATACTACTATAATATATGTACAATAATATTTGTGCAATATACGTACAATATATGTTGTAGCCTAAAAATCTACGGCTCCTTTAAAGACATTTGGGCTCATCAGAGCCGTACACGTGTCCTCACCTAAGAAATAAAGAAAAAAGAATTAAACCTTGGGTTATATTCAGTTG
This sequence comes from Beta lomatogona, assembly GCA_947646795.1. Lineage (NCBI taxonomy): Eukaryota > Viridiplantae > Streptophyta > Magnoliopsida > Caryophyllales > Amaranthaceae > Beta > Beta lomatogona. Next base: position 1,238,063 of record CANSNZ010000269.1, read on the forward strand.
GGGGAAAAAGGCTTACTTTCCTGGCCCAAAAGATAGTCAGAGCCTAGCCCCTTGTAGGTGGCTGCAAGTGAGTGGTTGATAACCTCTTACAATCATGGCCTGCCACGTGTCAAGATCTGATTGCTTAGCCAATCAGAGGCCACTATTCTAGGGTAATTTTTATGGTTAGCTGTCATCTTGCAATCACTATAAATACCCCTGAAATCAGGAGAAAGGTCATTCAATGCAAACAATGCAAAGTTACTCTGTAAAAATACTCTCTCACTTTCTCTCTCTAGATCTACTTTTTTCTTTACAACTCCTGATATCTGACTTAAGCTTCGGAGGGGGAACCACCACCCAAACCTCCAGGGTGGGTCCCTTTTTGCAGGTTCGGGAACGAAGCTCAGGCTTAGACTATATTGATTCAGACATTGTTGCACAAGTCTCAAATTGAAGAATATCTAAAGGATACTGGTTTACTTGCTAGACAAGAAAGCTCAGCCTATAGCTTACTTGTTGGACAAGTAGAGGACGAAACATTTGGCGCCGTCTTTGGGGAGACGCAACAATGACTGATTGTCAATCGTCCAACGTTGCCAGAAATCGAAGTTTTTAGATCAATGTCGAAGACACGGTAGATCATGAGAGACCGCCTCGCGGAAAGGACAGACCTCCGATTATCGTCAATGTCCCTGGACCAAGCCAGCAGCCTGTCATTCAGGAGAATCTTGAACGACCAGTGACTGCTGCTCACCTCGAGAACATCTTGAATGACTTTCAGACTAAGATGGCAACAGTCGTCCAAGAACAGATTAAGAGCAACATGCTGTTTTTCGATCATAACCTGGAGCCAGCCGCTAACAATCCAGCTCATCTTAGGTGACGTTCCCAAGAAAACCGTCCAGGTCCTAGTCGACCTATTCGCCAGGAACTCTCTAGGAGGACGGCCAGAGGACAGTGATCAACGAAGGAAGATGGACTGGAACCTGGTGGTGAGGACCCAGGATCATGTTCGTTCAAGCGGGCACCGAATAGAAACAGATGCCATGGAATATCTAGAGGCGAAGAAAGCTGCTGCATTACAACGATCAGCGACAGGGTCTACACCATACTTGAGAGACCCTCCTTTGAGGTTGTCGTCCAGAGCGGAAGGACGAAGTTTAAGCCTCTCTCTTGTTCGTCCACGACAAGAAAAGACGGTGGTTCAGCCCATGGTTTATAGGAATCCAACCCCTGCAAACACATCGTCTGATCCTATGTTAAAGGAATATCGTAAGGAATACATACCCATTGAGGGACAGTTGGGAGCCTTCCGGATTAACTGGCCCACTCCATTCTCGGCCAGGATCATGGAGGCGCCCCTCTTCCCAAAGGTTAAACTCCCTACCATAGAACCTTTTGATGGAACAACAGATCTAGACGATCACCTATCTGCTTACAAACATCAGATGTACGTCCAAGGAGTAGATGATGCTACCTAGTGTAAGAACTTCCCAGCAACTCTGAAGGGAGTAGCTTAGAAGTGGTTTAACAATCTTCTACCCAATTCAGTCACCAAGTCTTACTAGCTGATCATACAAAGGCCGAGCCCTTCCCAAAAGTGGTGGTTAATGAACAAGATCGGGGCAAGCTGAGGACCCCCCATGATGATCCTTTGGTTGTAGAAATGAAAATAGCAAACTTAAGAGTAAGAAGAATTCTGATTGACACCAGAAGCTCGACGGACATCATTAGTACTGGTTGCTTGTCCAGATTGAATTGATGAGAAGAACTTGGTTCCCGTCCACCATTCCATCATAGGGTTTGGGGGAGGAATCATCCATCCTATGGGAACCATTACTTTGCCCGTCCGAGTGGGAAAGAAGGATGCCTCTAGGACTCTGTTTATTAAGTTCTTAGTTGTCCGAGATTTGACAGCCTACAATGTCATACTTGGACGGCCAACTCTGAATCATGTTAAAGCTGTAATAGTAACTCACTTGATGCTTATGAAGTATGAGTGTGATGATGGTAAAATTGGCTTCTTGTATGGAGACCAGCAGGCGGCTAGGGAATGTTACCTAACTACCCTCAAGCCGTCATCATGGAAAGCATGCAATGAAGACCAGACGAAGATTGGTGGCGGACGAAAAACGTATGAAATTGGGAAAGATAAGACGAGGGTTGCTGGCGAAAGGAAAACGTCTGAAATTGTAAAATACCAAGTGGCCTCGTTGAAAATGGCAATTGAGAGTCCTCAGACGCTTGTTGCTCCCTCAAGGAAAACGTCTGAACTTCTCCCCAATAAAAAAGGAAGTATGAACTAGTCAAGGAAGAGCCACCCTCGTCTAAGGAGGTAATGGCCATCATGGGACTGGCACTAGAACGTCCAAAGCCTGTGGAAGTCCCAGAAGATGTCAGTTTCGATGAGGCTCGTCCAGAAAGAACTTTGAAGATTGGGTCCTCGCTCTCTCTTGATTTGAGGGGCCTATTAATCAGAAAAGAATTCCAAGACGGGTTTGCTTATTGTGTTGAGGAACTGCCTGGAATAGATCCAGAGATAGCCGTCCACCGGCTGAACGTTGACCCAAATTTAAAACCTGTTCGCCAAAAGAAAAGTCATTTAGGTCCGGCCAGAAATCAGGCGGTCGACCAGGAAGTTCAGAAGTTGTTGCAATCTAAATTCATCAGAGAAACTTATTATCCAGAGTGGATTGCAAATGTGGTCATGGTGCCAAAGCCTAATGCCACTTGGAGGATGTGTGTGGATTACACTGATCTCAACAAGGCTTGTCCTAAGGACAGTTTCCCTTTGCCTAAGTTGGATCGTCTAGTGGACTCCACGGCCGGCCATGCTTTCATGGATGCCTATTCGGGTTTTCATCAAATCCCCATGTGGTCAGAGGATCAGGACAAAACGTCCTTTATTACCGAAAAAGGGTTGTATGGCTGGTTGAGGATGCCTTTTGGCCTCCGTAATGCGCCAGCCACCTTTCAAAGATTGATTAATACTGTCTTTCAGCCACAATTGGGAAGAAACATGGAAGCATATATTAATGATATGATAGTCAAAAGTCGGCAAGAGGAAGGTCATGTTAGTGATTTGAGAGAAACTTTCGAAACTATCAGAAAATACAAGCTGAAATTGAACCCCAGCAAATGTGTCTTTGGAGTCTTGTCAGGGAAGTTCTTAGGCTTCTTAGTAGATCAGAGGGGAATAGAAGCCAACCCCGAAAAGATCCAAGCTATTCTAGACATGAAGTCTCCGTCAAAGGTAAAGGAAGTTCAGTGATTGACGGGTTGCTTGGCTGCCCTTGGACACTTCTTGTCTAAGTCGGGCGACAAGTGCCATCACTTCTTCGCTACTATCAAGAAGAAGGCCAAGTTTGAGTGGACAGCAGAAGCTGAGCAAGCGCTTCAGCAAGTCAAAGATCACCTTCGGCAGCTGCCTAGGTTGGTCAGTCCGGCCGAAGGGGAGAAATTGTTTGTATATTTGGTTGTGTCCACTCAGGCTGTGAGTTGTTCTTTTGGATGAAAGCGAGTCCGTGCAAGTTCCAATATACTTTTTTAGTCATGTGCTCAAGGATGTGGAAAATAGGTACACTCAAGTCGAGAAGTTTGGATTGGCTCTAGTCATGGCCAGTAGAAAGTTAAGACCCTATTTTTTGGCGCACAATATACTCGTCTACACTAACCAACCCATGAAGCAAGTTTTGCAAAAGATGGAAGCCGCCGGTCGGATGTTAAAATGGAATGTTGAGCTTAATATGTTCGATATATCATTTGAACCAAGGAAAGCCATTAAGGAAAAAGCCTTGGCAGATTTTATAGTTGAGCTTACTCGGCCAACTATAGAACCAATATTTGATCCAGCTGAAGGGAGGAAGCATTGGACGCTCATGGTTGATGGATCGCCCACTGTCAATGGATGTGGGGGCAGGAATCATTTGTCAATCTCCAGAAGGAGACAAGTTTGAATATGCGCTAAGATTCCAATTCCAAGCGTCCAATAACGAAGCTGAATATGAAGCACTTCTAGCTGGAATCAAAATGTGTAAAGCGGCAGGAGCTCTGGAAATTGAGGCCAAATCAGACTTTCTCTTGGTCGTCAGTCAAATCAACGACGATTTTGAATGTAAAGAAGCTTCGATGGGAAAATATATGTGTCTGATCAAAGAGGAGATCAAGCCTTTGAAGCGATTTGTTCTTGACCAAGTGTCAAGGTCAGAAAATCATCAAGCATACGCTCTCTCAAAATTGGCCACCTCGGCTGAAGGTGATGCTCTAAGAACAGTGTTTTGGGAAGTTAAACCCAAAAAGAGTATTGACCAAGAACAAATCATGTTTCTTAGCCGAGGGGCAGTTTGGATGGAGCCCATAATAGAATACAAGAAAACAGGACGGCTGCCTTTGGATCCTATGGAGGCTAAGTATGTGAAGGCTCGAGACAAGTGGTTTGAACTATGGGATGAGACCCTTTACAAGAAGTCATTCAATCGCCCTCTCCTCAAGTGCATCACCATAAAAGATGGTCTAGAGCTTCTGAAGGAACTCCATGAAGGAGCTTGTGCATCTCATATTGGGGGAAGAGCTTTGGGAGAAAAGGCCTTAAGGACGGGGTACAACTAGCCTACCTTAAAGGAGGACGCCCTCGTCTATGCAAAGAAGCGCCACAGTTGTTAGAAGCATGGAAACCTGCATCAGAAGCCGTCCAACTACTTAAGTCCCATCTTGTTCCCTCTGCCTTGTGCCAAATGGGGCATGGATATCCTAGGACCTTTCCCGGTGGCCGCTGGGCAAAATAATTTTCTGATAGTAGCTGTGGACTATTTCACTAAATGGATAGAGGCTGAAGCCATACGAGGTATAACAACAAACGACGTCAAGGGCTTTATTTGGAAAAACATTATAACTCGTTTTGGCATGCCACAGTCCATCGTCGTTGATAATGGTCCACAGTTCGAAACGCCTAAGCTGAAAGATTGGTCGGCAGAAAGAGAAATCAAAGCTCACTTCACTGCAGTCGCCCACCCACAAGCCAATGGGCAAGTAGAGTCCATCAATAAGATTCTATCCAATGGATTCAAAAAGAAAGTTGGATAATGCTAAGGGACAATGGGTTGAAGAACTACAGCTAGTGTAATGGTCCATTAGAACAACCGCCAAAAATTCTACAGGGGAGGCACCCTTCATGCTATTTTATGGCACTGAAGCCGTCTTGCCCATTGAGATTGAAGAACCCACCCTACGAGTCATGCTGTACACAGAAGATGCAAACTGGGCAGCATTGCGCACGACTTTGGATCAAGTACCGAAGTCGGGGGCAATGCCTTGCTAAGAATGCAATTGTACAAGCTGCGAATGGCTCGAGAGTTTAACAAGAGAGTCGCAAGACGACCACTCAAGGTGGGGGATCCGGTTCTAAGGAAGATGGAAGCGGTTGGACGAGCTAAAGAGCTGGGGAAACTAACACCAAACTGGGAAGGACCCATTCTGATTGTCCAAGAGGTGCGAAGCGGAACCTTTCATCTCCAAGATCTAGATGGACGACCAATACAGCGCACTTGGAACTCAGACACTCTGAAGAAGTACCACGTCTAGCTCAGTTAATCGCCAGGAAACTGGCCAGTAGTTTGTAATCACTCCAAAGTGCCACGGCACATGCTAGAGAAAAAGAATTGTATACATGTATCTTGGCTTTTAGTCAAGAAAAATTCATATAATACAATTCCTACTTTCTTATCGCCTTTGTATATTTTTTACCAAGAAGGTTCACTTTGGGGCATTAAATCAATTATTAGTCTAAAAGTGACAATAACTTGAACAAAATTACAAAGAACAATAGAGCGTTAAAAATGCTCACTTCTATGCCGAACATCACTCCCTCGAAGAGACCGGTCAAAGTGTAACAACCCAAAGGCTAACAACACAAAAATGGCCAACAAATTGACAAAATCTCTAGTAAGAGAAACGTCAAAGTCTCTAAGAGAAAGCTGACCTGAGATAAGCCCTTAGTAAAGGATACTTACTTTCAAATACACGGTCAGCTAGGTAGTAAAGACCCTAGTAAAGGATCGCTACTTCCTGACGAGTGTTGCTCCCTCAAGGAAGCCGGCTAAGACATAGTTTGAACATGCATCATAAGCTCGTCCTTAACCATTGTGAAGACATGGCTAAGACATGTTGGCCGCTCTCCTTCTTGGACCACGGCTCATCCATTAAATACGGTTGAGCCTAAGCCCAAGAAGGGGGGGGATGAGGCAAGCTTATAGGACGAGCTAAAGAGAAAGGTCGTCCAAAAACCTGGATGAACTAGGCAGTAGATGCCCTTGTGATGGTTTGATACTGCAAGACGAGTGTTACCAACTCGAGAAAAACGGCTAAAACCATGGCTCGTCCACAAAACCGATATGTATTGGCCGCTTTCCTCCTTGGGGCAGGACTCGTCTGAATGAGTAGACCATCCAAAGTTCCAGGACGAACCTCACTAAGTACTTGGCTACTTTTTGGAAAGATTCACGATCGTCCAAGAACAAGGACGACAATCTTCCCCTATCTTTATTTTGCAAACCGTCCAAAGTTCCAGGACTAGTCTCGTCTTGTACTTAGCTACATTTTGTAAAGATCGTCCAAGGGCAAGTACCAGGGATGACAAGCTTACCTTATTTAAAAGTTGTATACAGTCCAATAGTCCAAGACGAGTCTCTTTCTGTACTTGGTTAAATTTTGGAAAGATTCATGATCGTCCGAAGACAAGGACGATGATCTTTCCTTAAACATGTGTGTAGATCGTCCAATATTCAAGACGAGGCTCATTTTATACTTAGTCAAAATGGAAGTGCAAGAAAAGAAAGGGCAAACAATTGGCAAAAAGTCTTTTCATATATATTTCACAAAAATTTACAGCTTAAGACTTGAAGAGACAAAGCTACTACGGCAAATAAGCCAAGAAACTTAGGAAAGTAAACCTAAAATTAGGCATCATCTTCAGTGCGAGTTTCTTGGTCACCTTCAGGGGCTTCTTCCTCAACGACAGCCTCGTCGTTCGAGTTTAAGTATTCTGGAGGCTCCTCGGCATAAACCATGGCACGATGAACGTTCTGTTGAAATTCCAGACGGCGAACGAAGTTGGGAACCTCGCTAGGCTCAGCCAACATCCCAAAAGCCTTGACGGCCCAGTCTTTGGACGTTTCGATGACTTGAGCCAAGCCTTCTTAGGCGTCTTCAAAGGCCTGGGCCGCTTCCTTCTGCAGTCGGGCATTTTTCGCTCTTAGGAGGATATTCTCCCTTCTCAGTTGGACATCAGCTAGAAGAGCAGCATCCCTTTCACCCTTCAACTCTGCGGAGATGTCATCTACGACCATCTTCAAGCGGTCTTGCTCCTTGTATAGCTGGTTGATAGTAACAAGATAATTCTTGTTTTCAGATTCCAGGAGTGCTGATCTCTTCTCCAAGGCCTCCGGGGGATTGACGATCGAGGGTATTAGCCATCTCAATGTCATGGATGGCCTTGTCGCGCCCGTCGTAGCAAGGTGGACGAGTTGCTTGTTCTCCTTTCTAAGCTCCCTGGCCCCATCCTCTTCAGCAAGAAAGAAAAGCTGGAACAATGAAAACAAAACAAGTCATTATACGAGTTACGAAAAAGAAAAAATTTGTACAAGTATAAAACAATAGCAGTAGCAAGTTATACCTCAGCAGCAAGTTGAGACATGTAGCCCACATGCCCGGCTGATGCTCCCCTTAATCCTTTAATATACGATTCAGGGTAACATTTGAAGAGCTCCTACTTAAGCCGATCTTTTTTCGCTTTGGACATTTTGGCAAAGGCGTGAGAAGACTCCTCGTCCGAGTCTATGGTGGGAGTAGCCGAGGGTAAAAGCCGGTCCTTTTCCCCTATCTCGAAAAGGGGGGGGAGTCGATTATCTTGATTGGAAAGACAATGGCTTGTCTATTAGACGTAGTCGTGGACCGTCCGCCGACCCGCACCGTCCTAACTATGTTTGGATAATACGACTCACCAGACGAGATGGAGGCCGTCCTAACAGCTAGTGGCATCTGCGAAACTAGCTTCACTACCGAGCCACCGAAGCCGGGTATTTCTCGCAGTCAGCCCCGTGCTCTGGAATAACCAAAGCCAAGCCGACTCTGGCCTGATTTCTGCAGAGTCCGCAGGCAGAACGTCCACCTGACCAGCAGGGTCAGAACTCTTCTCCCCCTCGGCAAGGACAGCAGTGGAAGGCTCCTCTTTCAGGACTTTGTCCTTCGGAGGAGGCATGGTCTTCTCTGCAACTCCACCAGCCGAAGTAGTCTTCTCCGTCTTCTTCCGGGTAAAACCCTTGACCTTTTTGGCCGGAGGTTGGTCTGCAGTGGTGGTAGGCCTCTTCTTGGACGAGGAGGATTTATCAGGAGGAAGTTTGTTGGTAGGGGCATTTTCCTACAAGAAATAAACAAATTATAATTATGGTCGTCGAAAGATTAAAATCTATAATCTATTCATAAGGCATCAGACAAGAATCACCCAAAGAAGGAAAGGCGTCCTAGAACGGACACCCTTTTTCCTAAGGGAACCTCGTCCAAAGAAATTTCCGCACACAGACGAAGGTGATGCAAAGAAGGAAGCCGTCCAAAAGTGGACGGACTAAATTGACTTCCGTCTAAGGACAGGAAATCAACTCTTTGTCCAGTATTGGAATTCAAAGTTCCTCAGACGAGAAGGGCCCAAAGAAGGTGGTCATTCAAGCATGGACGCCTTCCTTCTTCGGGTGATTCTCGTCCAAAAAATGGAAACCGACTTAGACGAGCCCAAATGGTACTCGTCCAAAGCCGATCAGCCTCTCAGACGAGAAGGGCCCAAAGAAGGTGGCCGTCCAAGCATGGACGCCTTCCTTCTTCGGGTGATTCTCGTCCAAAGACTGATAACAAACTTGGACGAACCCAAATGGTACTCATCCAAAGCTGTAATACTCCGTATTTCTTTTTTTGGCTATTTTATAATATTTGTAGGTGAGTTATATGTTTTAAAGGCTTAAAGAAAAGAAAATAGTGTTTTGATATTTTTATTACTAAAAGAGAATTTATAAAAAAAAATTTAATAATAATAAGATGGAAGAGTTTTACCTAGTAGGACATAGTTATCCTTTTCTAAATAGGGTTTCACAAAGCCTAGGTTAAATTAGTTATCTTTTTGTTCATAGCTAGTATCACGTTACAAAAAAAAAAAAAAAAAAAAAACAGAACCGCTGCCTATCTTTTCCTCCCAAGAACGCTACTCTGTTTTCTATCTTCTTCAATTGGATTTTTCATCCCATCTAGTTGCAGGTATCTTTTACTTAGTTCATTAAATTTAGTTGTTGTTGTGGTTGTTTGAGACCAATTAATCGAAAAGAAAAAAAAAAAACTGGTTGTTTTACGTTCATCATATCATGTTCTTTATCAAACTTTAATTAAATTGTTTCCCTTGATTTAAGAGTGTTGTTTTGACTTTCAAGAAAACAAAACAAAAGAAAAAGAAAAGAGAAAATTGAATCATGAGTACCACCATTTCATGATCAGTATTCAGCGCCCATCATAGGACCATCACCACTCTTACTTGATTTGTTTTATGTTCCCATGTGCAGCAAAATAACAACAGCGCCTCTGTTGTTCATTTTGTCATATAAAATGGAAATTTATGTCTTGCAGTTCAGTACATAATTTCAGATTTATTTTTTTTCACAAAATAAAAATATACTAGCCAAGACTTGTTAAAAAAAAGGTTTTCGACTAATGGTTGTTTTCAACCTTGGAATAATGGCGCTGTATTATACTATTTAAAGGAGCGTTTAAAAAAAAATCAGATTATATAATGGCTTGTGAATCTGATTTCCTTGGGTTCTAAGTAGTTATTCTATATGAATTGAGTATTAATTATTACCCAATATATGTTTTAGGTACTCAATTCGTAGAAGGAAAATTTTAGTGCATAGTTGTGTGGAAATTACGCTTTAGAGGTACGTATTAATACTAGGTATTACTAGTAGCGTTAGTAGTCATATTTAGTATGCTTAGATATCTATTTCGGAGCATGATGGAACTTAGAATCATGATTAGGGAACGGAAATTGTGTGTTAATTATGATGTGGTAGTACTTATAATAGATATGATTATATGATTTGTATTTCTATGAAAGAATAGTCATTATATTATTGTCCGAGAGCTAGTAATTTTATTAGAAATGAACATGTTATTTTATATACCATGACTGTTTGAGTTAGTATAGTGATTAGTGTTGTTTATGAGTTTATTTTATCAACCTATTCATATTGAAATGACAAAGTCTGCAAGATTTAAGAGTCTTTTATGACTATTTCATGTTATCTTTATTGTTGAACAAGGTTCAATTATCTAGGGACATTTCCTTCTAAGTCCCTAATTCAAGGTTTAAAGGTTTAATAAAGGTGAGTTTATTACTATGTGACCACTCTTTATTAATAATATAAAACAAATTATAAGTGTTATATTTGTATTTTTCTTCATACTTGTCGGACATAATAAATATTATTAAACACTTAAAGTGAAAGAGAATGGCATGAAAACTCATAGGATGGATCCCCTATTGAGTACTGAACAAGGGGGGAGAGGTAGTCTATGAACTACTTTCTCCTGCACATATTAACTTGTATGACGATACAGTTAATTATATAGTTATAATCGAGTTAGATAAGTTATCTAAGCTTCCTGAGCAAAGTTAGTCAAGGACACTTCTCGGGGGTATGATCATACTGATTTTCAAGGTTTATCGACTAAAGGCGTCAAGGACGCTTTAGTTATTCAAGGTTTAGTAGCCCGTATGATTCCAAAGTGAGGACGGTGCCCGTTCCATGCCAGATCAATACTAATAAAAGCTATGGAGTCATTTGTTTATTAACTTCGAAGTCAAGCATGATTTAATTTTTACAGTTTACTAGTATCATGTTTAGGATTTATATTCTATTAATTTGGTTAAGTACGTACTCAGCATTAGCTGACTTGTTCTTTCTGTGTTTGGTTGTATGTTACGTAATGATCCATAATTTTTTTATAAATTACGGGGAGCAAGAGTTAGTAACAGTTATCCAGATTCATGCATGGGAGTTAGCTCTTGGAGTTGGATTTCATTTTATTTCAATCGGACATTATGTTTTATTTCTTTCTTTCTTAAGTTGGGATTTTGAATTTATTATATTTTAATAAGGGGCCTTAAAAGGTTTCCAACTTGTAGTTTAGTTATTTTTAGTTAAAGTCTTCCGCTGTGTTATTTTCAAAGGTAAGCAAGTTTGGTTTTTAAAATTTTTATTCAGCCGTACGCCTATCACCGTGGCGGTAACATGTTCAGATTCCTCCAATTTAATTTTAATAGGAGGAAATTTGGGGGTGTTACAAAGTGGTATCAAAGCCCTAGGTTTTATTCCAAAAATATTATTTTTATAAATTATTTTAAACGCTTTGTAAAAAAAAATATATATATATATATATAGTAAACTCTTTATGAAAGGGGTAGTGAAAGGGGATTAGAAGCATGTAGATTGTAATTTTGTCTGCATTTAGAGCTAGGTAATAAGTTATTATGTCAAGCATTATTTTGTTGCTTAAAAAAAAAAATTTCCCTTGATGTTAAGTGTTTTTACGTGCTTTTTTTACGTGCTTTTTGTAATATAAGTACTCATGTAATGTATTTAGTTAGTATAGTTTTTTTTTAAGATGTCTTGATTGGATACTAAAAGTGTGCTCTTATATTACTTAAGAGTGGGATACTTGCTTCAGTGACAAAGTATCAAGTAGATAATAAAAGAAATATTGTCTATAGAGACATATTATTATTATTCATATGTGAAAGTCAAGTGTCTTGATTATATGTATTAAATTCTTGTGGTAAAGTTTTAATTTTTTTTTGAAAACTTAGAAGGATTCTGATTGATCAATTATTAGTAATTGATTTAATTATTGTTGCTTGAAATTTGTGGGTGATGCCATGAGTTTATAAAAGTGTAATACGTGGTTACTTTTAACTAAGTGTGGTTATTTATTGACTAGAAACTTATATCGTATCATTAAATATAAGGAGTTAGATTATAGTATTGAGTTGCCTTTATTTGACGTGATTAGTTAGAACGATCCTAGCATTGAACCAACGTCTCGCCCATGACAGGAAACAAATGGCAGGAAGGGCTTCACGAGGTGGAAGTGGTGGTAGAGGTGAGATGACACAAATGCAAGAGATTCGAGCCGCTCCCGGGTCAATTAATTCAAGTCACAAATAACTTGGTGCGGGAAAGGGCTAATGCTCCTAGAAATGTTGTTCTTTGGAGAGATTTTTAAGAAAATAGGGCAAAATAAGCCACCTTTCTTCACTGGAAGAGGAGATCCTGCTGCTTTAGAGGACTTGATTCGAGATTTTGATCGGTTGTTTGAAACAATTAATTGTCCTGATAACTTGAAAGTGATAAATGCTGTATTTTATATTCGGGATGAAGCTGATATATGGTGGAATCAAAACAAAACTGCACTTCTTGCTACTGAAGGCTTTGGATGGGAACAATTTAAAGTGGCGTTGCGTGCCAAATTTTATCTTCCTTATCTTAAGAAACAGAAGGCTTTGGAGTTTTTATCACTGTCAATGGAAGAAACAGACATAACGGTACAAGAATACTACCAGAAGTTCATTGAGTTGATGCGTTTTTCACCTGAAACTATTCCAACTGAAGAAATGAAAGCTGCGAGGTTTGAACTGGGTTTAGACTTAGATCTTCAAGGGAGTCTGGCAGGGGAGAATTTCACTAGCATTGACACGTTGTTCGGAAGGGCTGCTCACCTTGAGGGCATCCGGAAGCGTAAGCAGGCAATGTCTAGTGGAGATAAGAGGAAGGAGAATCCCACTCAAAATTCTCAAAAGTTTGATAAGCGCCAGAAGCAAGGAGGCAATTCTCAAAATAACAACAATGGCAATTATCGAAACAACAAAAATCAGAAAGGTGGAAGGGCTGAGAGGATCTACTACTGTAAGAAGTGTCCCAAAAATCACCCGGGTAAGGATTGTGAAGGAAATCTGGTAGAGTGTAACAATTGTGGCAAGATGGGCCATAGGAGTTATGAGTGCTACTCAAAGAGTAAGGGTACTAACGGGAACAACAATCAAAACCGTTCTAACAACGATGGGGGCAAGAATGGTAATGCTCATAACAGATTCCAAGGAGGGCAGAATTCTCAACAAGCTCAAGGTGGAAAACCAGGTGGAAATGGAAATGGGAACAACAAAAGTGGGAATGGCAATGCTCCAGGGAAGCTCCATGTTATGAACAGTAGTGAAGCTCAGGCGTCTCATGATGTTGTCACGGGTACTTTCTTCATAAACTCGTTACCTGTTTGCGTTTTATTTGATTCAGGAGCCTCTTATTCTTTCATTTCTACCTCGATTGTTGAGAAACTTAGTCTTAAATCTCCTAAATCTGTTTCTATACCTATAGCTGTTCCATTTGGGGAAGTAGTAAATTGTATGAAATGTCATGAGGGCGTAAACATATGTATTATGGGATCAAGCTTTCCTTCAGACCTCATAGAGTTTGAGTTGGGTGGTTTAGATGTCATTCTTGGGATGGATTAGCTGGGAAAATATAAGGCTAAAATGGATTGTCAAGCTCAAAAAGTAAACCTTAAAGGCCCTTCAGGAAATTGTATATCTTATCAGAGATGGTGTGAAAAACCACATGTGAGAATTATTAGTGCTTTGAGGTTGAAAACCTATGTCCAAAAAGGATTTCCCTTGTACTTTTGTTGTGCTTGGAGGGTGGAAAAGGAGGAGATTCGAGTGGAAGATGTCCTATTGTGAATGAGTTTCAAGATGTATTTCCGAGATGAGATTCCGGTGTATGCCGCCTAAGAGGGATGTTGAGTTCACCATAGACTTAGTACCTGGGACAGGACCGATTTCGAAAGCTCCTTATAGGATGGCTCCTGCAGAAATGAATGAGTTAAAGATTTAGTTGGAAGATCTATTAGAGAAGGGTTATATAAGGCCTAGTATCTTTCCTTGGGGTGCACCTGTTTTGTTTGTAAAGAAGAAGGATGGTAGTTTAAGATTGTGTATTGATTACCGCGAGCTTAACAATGTCACCATAAAGAACAAGTATCCCTTACCGAGGATTGATGATTTGTTTGATCAACTTAAAGGAGCTGGAATATTTTCTAAGATAGACTTACGTTCGGGGTATCACCAATTGAAGATAGCGGATCAAGATATTCCTAAAACTGCTTTTAGGACTCGTTATGGTCATTATGAGTTCACTGTAATGCCCTTTGGTTTGACTAATGCTCCAGCTGTGTTTATGGACCTTATGAACCGTGTTTTCAGACCTTATTTGGACAAGTTTGTTGTAGTGTTCATAGATGACATCTTGATTTATTCCAAGACCCATGAAGAGCATGAAAATCACCTTAGAACCATCTTACTTACTCTTAGAGAAAACCAGTTGTATGCTAAGTTCTCCAAGTGTGAGTTTTGGCTCGAGAAGGTGTCATTCTTAGGTCATTTTATTTCTAAGGAGGGAGTGTCTGTTGATCCTGCAAAGATTAAAGCTGTTAGTGAATGGCCTGTGCCAAGAAATGTTACCGAAGTGAGAAGTTTCTTAGGGTTAGTCGGATATTATAGAAGGTTTGTGCAAGATTTTTCTCGTATAGCCCGACCTATGACTAACCTCATGAGAAAGGAGATGAAGTATGTGTGGACTGAAGAATGTGAGAAGGCATTTCAGACTTTGAAGAGTAGGTTGACTTCAGCACCTATTTTGACTTTGCCAGATGGGATCGAGGGTTTTGAGGTCTACAGTGATGCATCAAAGAATGGGCTAGGATGTGTGCTTATGCAGAACAGAAAAGTGATAGCTTACGCCTCGAGACAGCTTAAACCCTATGAAGTTAATTACCCAACCCATGACCTTGAATTAGCTGCCATAGTCTTTGCACTTAAAATTTGGAGACACTATCTCTATGGAATCACTTGTAAGATCTTCACAGACCATAAAAGTTTGAAGTATATCTTCACTCAGAAGGATCTTAACATGAGACAGAGAAGGTGGTTAGAGTTGATTAAAGATTATGACCTTGATATCCAGTATCATGAAGGCAAGGCTAATGTTGTGGCTGATGCATTGAGTAGAAAGGCAAGTCATGGAGTGAATGCTTTAGTTGTGGATAATAAACTAATTGAGGAATTTCAAAGGTTAAACATTGAGGTGGTTCGCCCGGGAGAATTAGAAGCTAGCTTGAATGCCTTGACCATACAACCATCTTTCTTCCAAGAAATCATTGATAGCCACTGGTGATATGAAGTTAGAAAGGGTGAAGGAAAAATTGAAAGAAGGGAAAGTCGAAGGGTTCCGGAATTCAAGAAGATGGGAGCATACGCTACAAAGGGAGATGGTATGTGCCTCGAAGTGTGAGGAGTTGAAGAAGAAGATCATGGAGGAAGCTCATAGTACACCATATTCTGTGCATCCTAGAGGAGACAAGCTTTATAAAGACTTGAAGAAAATGTTTTGGTGGCCGAGGATGAAGAGAGAAGTAGCAGAGTTTGTTTCACGATGTTTGACATGTCAAAAGGTCAAGATTGAACATAAGCGACCTCAGGGGAAAGATTCAACCCTTAGATGTTCCGGCCTGGAAGTGGGACTCGATAGCTATGGACTTTGTCACCGCATTGCGAAAGACAAGAGGAGGATTGGATACAATTTGGGTAGTAGTTGATCGCTTGACCAAATCTGCTGTATTCATACCTATGAAGGAAAATTGGAAGATGGAGCAACTAGCAAAGGCCTACATTAAGCATGTAGTCGGACTTCATGGAGTACCTTCGGACATAGTTTCCGACGGGGATTCGAGATTCCTGTCCAACTTCCGGGAGGCATTTCGTAAAGCTTTTGGTACTAAACTTCTCAAGAGCACTGCTTTTCACCCGCTAAGAATGATGGTCAAACCGAGAGAACCATTCAAACATTAGAAGATATGTTGAGAGCTTGTGCTATGGAGTTCCATGGTTCGTGGAATGATCATTTGGATCTCATTGAGTTCTCATACAATAATAGTCATCATGCAAGCATTGGTATGGCACCTTTTGAAGCACTTTATGGTACGAAGTGTCGTAGTCCAGTGTGTTGGAGTGATATAAGTGAGACTATGGCGTTGGGACCACAATTGATAGAAGACACAACAAATCAAGTAAAGCTCATTCAAGAGAAGATTCGTGCGGCCCAAGATCGTCGAAATCATATGCGGATTTGAAAAGGAGGGAAGAAGAGTATGAAGTTGGTGAGAAAGTTCTTTTGAGAGTGTCACCGATGAAAGGGGTGATGAGATTTGGGAAGAAAGGGAAATTGAGCCCGAAATTTATTGGCCCTTATGAAATTGTGAAGAGAATCGGGAAAGTAGCATACCAACTAGCTCTACCAAATGAGTTAGAGCGTGTGCACGATGTTTTTCATGTGTCACAACTCAAGAGATATGTTCCCGATGTTTCACATGTGCTTCAACCCGAAACAATTGAGTTAGATGAAACTCTTTCTTATGAGGAAAGGCCAGTCAAGATTTTGGATCAAAAGGTGCGTAGTACGAGAAATAAAGATATTAGAATTATTAAGGTGTTGTGGTCCAACCAAGTTTCGAGGAGGCAACATGGGAGGCTCAAGATGAAATGAAAAAGAAGTATCCCGAGTTGTTTAACCGAGTTCGTTGAGTGTCGGGGACGTCACTCTTTTAAAGGGGGTAGATAGGCGATATAATTTCGCGCGATTATGCTTTTATGCCTTTCTCCGCTTCATAAGATTTTGTTGTCAATTAATTATTCCAAGCCATTATTCCAACCTAACTTATCAAACTATAGGATTTTAATGGTAGTTTTCACACGATACCTTTAGTTTCGAGGACGAAACTTCTTTTAAGGGGGGTAGCCTGTAATACTTCGTATTTCTTTTTTTTGGCTATTTTATAATATTTGTAGGTGAGTTATATGTTTTAAAGGCTTAAAGAAAAGAAAATAGTGTTTTGATATTTTTATTACTAAAAGAGAATTTATAAAAAAAAATTAATAATAATAAGATGGAAGAGTTTTACCTAGTAGGACTTAGTTATCCTTTTCAAAATAGGGTTTCACAAAGCCTAGGTTAAATTAGTTATCTTTCTGTCTCCTAGCTAGTATCACGTTACAAAAAAAAAAAAAAAAAAAAAAAAAAAACCGGAACCGCCGCCTATCTTTTCCTCCCAAGAACGCTACTGTTTTCTATCTTCTTCAATTGGATTTTTCATCCCATCTAGTTGCAGGTATCTTTTACTTAGTTCATTAAATTTAGTTGTTGTTGTGGTTGTTTGAGACCAATTAATCGAAAAGAAAAAAAAAAAACTGGTTGTTTTACGTTCATCATATCATGTTCTTTATCAAACTTTAATTAAATTGTTTCCCTTGATTTAAGAGTGTTGTTTTGACTTTCAAGAAAACAAAACAAAAGAAAAAGAAAAGAGAAAATTGAATCATGAGTACCACCATTTCATGATCAGTATTCAGCGCCCATCATGTTGGATTATAGTCTTCAATATGTAGTTGGAGAGTTTATGTGTGGGTGTTTGTCCCACATGGAAGGAATAGAGTGTTGTTGTTGTCTTTATATTAACCCATGTGATAGTTATATTAAATTGGATGATGGTCTAACTACTTGGGCCAAAGTGAGCATTGGGCTTGGATGTGCTTGTATTTGGGTTATTAATATACTTGTATATTTCTAATCAAAGACTAGCACTTAGCACTTTGCACGTGCACGACGCGCCGGTTAATTAAAGACTTAACATTTTGATTAGTATTTAATTTTCTGCCGAAATAATTTTTTTTAATTAATTTTCGGATATTGGGATAATATTTTATTGACAGTTTCCTATAAGCGCCATATGATTTTATCCCAATATATACTTTTGGCGTAACGTTATTTTACAATCAGTTTTCAATTTCTCTTCTTCTTCACAGAACGTTTTTCTCTCAAAAACTCTCTCAACCATGTTCATGGAGGATGACTTAATTGCTGTAAATTCATCCTTAGATTAGGAAATCCTGGGGGTAAATTAGCATTAATCCCGTCAGCGTAATAGTGGGGCTAATATTATCCTAAGGGACAGAGAATTACTCGTCCTAGTCTAGTTTCGTAATTTCATTTTGTTTTCAATTACTTTGTTTCTAACAATCTTAGGATAATATTATATGGAAAACACCATGAAGATGTTCGGTAATGATACTGTGAAACTAGATCGCTTTGATGGAACCAATTTTCTGCGTTGGAAGGAGAAGATGTCGTTCTTACTCACTGCTCTGAAAATTTTTTATGTTCTGGATCCAAAGTTGGGTACTTTACCAGAACCATCAGACAAGGACACTGAAGGAATGGTTGCAGAACGCAAGAAACGTGCTGAGGATGAGATGTTGTGCAGAGGATACATTCTGAATTCTCTCTCTGATCGCCTGTATGATCTCTACACTCCAATTCCGTCTGCACAAGAGATGTGGAAATCACTGGAGTTCAAGTATGATGCAGAAAAGCAAGGGGCAGATAAGTTTGTTACTTTTAAGTTTTTTGAATTTTCTATGGTTGATGGCACTTCTATACTAGATCAAGTGCATGAATTCCTTATTTTAATCTCCAAATTTAAGGACTTGAACATAACTGTTCCAGAAAAATTAATTGTGGGGGGAATTATTGCCAAACTACCACCATCCTGGAATGATTACAGGAAAAAGTTACTGCATACCTCTGAGGAATTCACTCTAGAACAAATTCAGAAACACCTACGAATTGAAGAAGAAACACGTAGTAGGGAAAAGGAATTGAACATTGCTTCAAGTTCTAAAGTGCATTATGTTAGTCAGAAGAATCGAAGGGTAAAAGAAAGGCAAATAATAACTCTAATACTAACCCGAATAAAAAGGGTAAGAAGGATTTTTCCGAAATTGTATGTTATAATTGTGGCAAGAAAGGCCATATGAAACGTTTCTCGTAGGAACCCCAAGAAGGACAAGGAGCAAAATCGAACCAAAACCGGAAGAAGAATAATGAAGAGAAGGCGATTGCAAATGTTGTTGAACAAAAGGACAATGATCAAATTGTTGCCATGATTTCCGAAATGCATGTTGGTATGATCCAAGAATTGCACATGGCTTCGGTTCTTTGTTGGTGATGATTGGTGGTATGACTCGGTGCTACCACACATATTTGCAATAATCGCTCACTTTTCAAGGATTATGTTGAGGCCGTGGATGGCCATGAAATTCTGTTGGGAGATCATCACACTAACAAGGTTCTTGGAACAGGAAGTGTGATACTCCAATTCACTTCGGAAAGAAAGTTACTCTTACTAATGTATTACATGTTCCTTCAATTAGGAAGAATTTGGTTTCGGGTTTTGTCTTTGTGTAAGAAAGGACTCAAAACCGTTATAGAGTCCGATAAAATTATTCTGTCTAAAGCTGGTTCCTTTGTTGGAAAAGGTTATGTATCTGATGGTATGTTTAAACTAAGTATCAATAAAGAAGATAGTTCTAGTTACTCTTGTGTGCGATCCTTTAATTCCAGTTTTAATATAGAATGTACAAGCTTTAATCTTTGGCATAGTCGCTTGGGACATGTTAATTATCAAACAATGAAATTTATGTGCAAAAACGGAATTATTACTTATAGTAATGAACATAAAGAAAAGTGTGAAGTTTGTGTACAAGCAAAAATGAAAAGAAAACCTTTCCCAAAAGTTGATAGACAATCCGAAATTTTAGAACTTGTGCATTCTGATATTTGTGAGTTAAATGGCGTTTTAACTAGAGGTGGATGTAGGTATTTTATTACTTTCATCGACGACTGTTCTAAATTTACCTATGTCTATTTAATGAAATCAAAAGATCAAGCATATAATATGTTTAAAATTTACAAAACCATGGTAGAAACTCAAAAGGGTAAGAAATTGAAAATTTTAAGAAGTGATAGGGGTGGGGAATATTTCCCTACCGAATTTACTTCCTTTTGTGAGGATAATGGTATTGTTCATCAAGTTAGTGCTCCCTATAGACCTCAACAAAACGGGGTTGCTGAAAGGAAGAATGGAGTCTTGGTTGATATGGTTAATGCCATGATTGTTAACTCCAATTTACCTTTGAATTTATGGGGTGAAGCCTTACTAACCGCATGTCATGTACACAATAGAGTTCCTTCAAAGAAGTTAAAATTGTCTCCTTATGAAATTTGGAGAGGAAGAAAACCTAATATTAGTTATTTTAGAGTTTGGGGATGTTTAGCTTTTTACAAAGTCCCGGATCCTAAGAAAACTAAGTTGGGTCCAAGAGCTTTAAAAAGTGTATTTGTGGGATATGCAGAAAACTCTAAAGCATATAGGCTTTTGGATCTAGATACAAATGTGATTGTAGAGTCTAGAGATGTTGAATTCTTTGAGAACAAATTTCGAAGTGATTCTAAAAATGTTGATGAGTCTTTGCAAATACCACAAACGGAAATTAATTCCAACCCGGAATCGAGTCATCATCCTTCTTCTAGTAATGTGAGAATAAATCCTAATGATAATATTGAACCTAGGAGAAGTGTAAGAGCTAGAAAGGAAAAACATTTGGGTTCAGACTTTATAAATTCACAAGCTATTGCTTTTCTTGTTGAAGGAAATAGAGAAGTGGTAACCAGGAAAATCCCATTACTTCTCAATGTTGAGGATGAAAGCAATGAACCAAAAACTTTTCGAGAAGCAATGGCTTCTAGAGATTCGGCCTTTTGGAAGGAAGCAATAGATGATGAAATGGAGTCTTTGATGGCTAATAAGACTTGGGTTTTATCGTATTTGCCTCCCGGCTCTAAAGCCATTGGATGTAAGTGGGTTTTTAGGGTAAAAAGAAATGTGGATGATGAGTCAATTAAAGTTTTCAAAGCTAGACTTGTTTGTCAAGGGTTTAGACAAAGAGAAGGAGTAGATTATTTTGATACTTATGCTCCAAGTGGCTAGGATTACATCCATTAGAGTGTTAATAGCTTTAGCTTCTTTATATAGTTTGTATGTACACCAAATGGATGTAAAAACTGCTTTTCTAAATGGTGATTTAGATGAAGAGGTGTACATGAGACAACCCGAAGGTTTTGTACTACCTGGTCACGAGAATAAAGTTTGTAAACTAATAAAGTCATTGTATGGTTTAAAGCAAGCACCAAAACAAGTGGCATGAAAAATTTGATTCTGCTGTTCTATCTCATGGCTTTATACACAACTCGCCGATAGATGTATATACTCTAAGTTTACAAAAGATTATGGAGTCATTTTATGTCTTTATGTTGATGATATGTTGATATTTGGAACAAACATGAAAGGCATAACTGAAACCAAAACTTATTTGAGTTCTTGTTTCAAAATGAAGGACTTAAATGAAGTTGATACTATTTTAGGTATCAAAGTTAGAAGAAATAGTGGGGGTTATTCCTTAAGTCAGTCTCATTATGTTGATAAGATGCTTAAGAAATTTGAGCATTTGAATTTCAAGGAAGCTAACACCCCGTATGATACATCGTGTAAACTTAGTATGAACAAGGGGAAGAGCCGTAGCTCGGTTAGAGTATGCTAGTGCAATAGGCAGTTTGATGTATGCTATGCATTGCACTAGACCTGATATTGCGTTTGCAGTATGCAAACTTTCGAGATTCACTAGTAATCCCGGTGCAGGTCATTGGCAAGCAATTGGAAGGATTTTTGGCTATTTGAAAAGAACCAAAGGTTATGCTTTGCACTATGGGAATTTCCCCGCCGTACTAGAAGGGTATACAGATGCTAGTTGGATATCAAGTGATGGAGATAATAAGTCCACAAGTGGTTGGATTTTCATGCTCGGTGGTGGTGCTGTTTCTTGGGCCTCAAAGAAACAAACTTGCATCACTCATTCTACAATGGAAGCTGAATTTTTAGCTTTAGGGGCAGCAGGCAAAGAAGCAGAGTGGTTGAGAAATATGTTATTGGATATAAAGTTGTGGCCACAACCTATGCCAGCCATTTCTTTGCACTGCGATAGTGAGGCAACGTTGTCTAGAGCTTACAATAAGATTTATAATGGTAAGTCTAGACATATCGCCTTAAGACATGCATATGTGAGACAGCTTGATATCCGACGGGATTATAACCGTTATTTATGTACGATCTTGCAATAACTTGCGCAGATCCTTTTACGAAAGGATTACCAAGGGATATGGTTTATGGAACAAGCCGAGAGATGGGCTTAAGACCCATTTAATTGATCAAAGAACGATGGAAACCCAACCTTTTCTTTATAGATCCTTATAATTAGAAGGTTCAACGTGGTAATAACAAATTGTTGATAATCGGTCCGGTCACACTAGCTTAATTTCTTCTAGTGTGTATTTTAGGGTGAGTTGTTACTCTTAATGAAATTCTAGTGTTTGAAGAATTTCACCTATATAGACATGAGAAGTGGTGCCGCTTCTAACAAAGTTTTGGGTCAAAACTTTTGTAAGTGTCTATGAACCAGGATGAGCACATGGCCATATTAGTGCTACCTTGTTTATGAACATGGTTATGGTCGAGTGTGTGTGGAGTTCTTCCGATTCTAACAGAAGAAATTTTGGCTCAAAAGCTTACGCCGCCATAAATTTCGTTAGAGTCTTCAAGATCTTTCACTAAGTGAAAGTTCAAATCGAAAGATTCTTTCATGTATGCACATTCCGTTATATTGAAGACTAAGTGGGGGATTGTTGGATTATAGTCTTCAATATGTAGTTGGAGAGTTTATGTGTGGGTGTTTGTCCCACATGGAAGGAATAGAGTGTTGTTGTTGTCTTTATATTAACCCATGTGATAGTTATATTAAATTGGATGATGGTCTAACTACTTGGGCCAAAGTGAGCATTGGGCTTGGATGTGCTTGTATTTGGGTTATTAATATACTTGTATATTTCTAATCAAAGACTAGCACTTAGCACTTTGCACGTGCACGACGCGCCGGTTAATTAAAGACTTAACATTTTGATTAGTATTTAATTTTCGCCGAAATATTTTTTTTTAATTAATTTTTCGGATATTGGGATAATATTTTATTGACAGTTTCCTATAACCGCCATATGATTTTATCCCAATATATACTTTTTGGCGTAACGTTATTTTACAATCGCTTTCAATTTCTCTTCTTCTTCACGTAACGTTTTTCTCTCAAAAACTCTCTCAACCATGTTCATGGAGGATGACTTAATTGCTGTAAATTCATCCTTAGATTAGGAAATCCCGGGGGTAAATTAGCATTAATCCCGTCGCCGTAATAGTGGGGCTAATATTATCCTAAGGACAGAGAATTACTCGTCCTAGTCTAGTTTCGTAATTTCATTTTGTTTTCAATTACTTTGTTTCTAACAATCTTAGGATAATATTATATGGAAAACACCATGAAGATGTTCCGGTAATGATACCGTGAAACTAGATCGCTTTGATGGAACCAATTTTCTCGGTTGGAAGGAGAAGATGTCGTTCTTACTCACCGCTTCCGAAAATTTTTTATGTTCTCGATCCAAAGTTGGGTACTTTACCGTAACCATCGACAAGGACACCGAAGGAATGGTTGCGTAACGCAAGAAACGTGGCCGAGGATGAGATGTTGTGCAGAGGATACATTCTCGAATTCTCTCTCTCGATCGCCCGTATGATCTCTACACTCCAATTCCGTCTCGCACAAGAGATGTGGAAATCACCGGAGTTCAAGTATGATGCGTAAAAGCAAGGGGCGGATAAGTTTGTTACTTTTAAGTTTTTTGAATTTTCTATGGTTGATGGCACTTCTATACTAGATCAAGTGCATGAATTCCTTATTTTAATCTCCAAATTTAAGGACTTGAACATAACCTGCTCCTAAAAAATTAATTGTGGGGGGAATTATTGCCAAACTACCACCATCCCGGAATGATTACAGAAAAAGTTACCGCATACCTCCGAGGAATTCACTCTAGAACAAATTCGAAACACCTACGAATCAAGAAGAAACACGTAGTAGGGAAAAGGAATTGAACATTGCTTCAAGTTCTAAAGTGCATTATGTTAGTCGAAGAATCGAAGGGTAAAAGAAAGGCAAATAATAACTCTAATACTAACCCGAATAAAAAGGGTAAGAAGGATTTTTCCGAAATTGTATGTTATAATTGTGGCAAGAAAGGCCATATGAAACGTTTCAGTAGGAACCCCAAGAAGGACAAGGAGCAAAATCGTAACCAAAACCGTAAGAAGAATAATGAAGAGAAGGCGATTGCAAATGTTGTTGAACAAAAGGACAATGATCAAATTGTTGCCATGATTTCGAAATGCATGTTGGTATGATCCAAGAATCGCACATGGCTTCTGGTTGTTGGTGATGATTGGTGGTATGACTCGGTGCTACCACACATATTTGCAATAATCGCTCACTTTTCAAGGATTATGTTGAGGCCGTGGATGGCCATGAAATTCTCGTTGGGAGATCATCACACTAACAAGGTTCTTGGAACAGAAGTGTGATACTCCAATTCACTTCCTGGAAAGAAAGTTACTCTTACTAATGTATTACATGTTCCTTCAATTAGGAAGAATTTGGTTTCGGTTTCAGGTCTTGTGTAAGAAAGGACTCAAAACCGTTATAGAGTCCGATAAAATTATTCCGTCTAAAGTCGGTTCCTTTGTTGGAAAAGGTTATGTATCCGATGGTATGTTTAAACTAAGTATCAATAAAGAAGATAGTTCTAGTTACTCTTGTGTGCGATCCTTTAATTCCAGCTTTAATATAGAATGTACAAGCTTTAATCTTTGGCATAGTCGCTTGGGACATGTTAATTATCAAACAATGAAATTTATGTGCAAAAACGGAATTATTACTTATAGTAATGAACATAAAGAAAAGTGTGAAGTTTGTGTACAAGCAAAAATGAAAAGAAAACCTTTCCCAAAAGTTGATAGACAATCCGAAATTTTAGAACTTCGGGCATCCCGATATTTGTGAGTTAAATGGCGTTTTAACTAGAGGTGGATGTAGGTATTTTATTACTTTCATCGACGACTGTTCTAAATTTACCTATGTCTATTTAATGAAATCAAAAGATCAAGCATATAATATGTTTAAAATTTACAAAACCATGGTAGAAACTCAAAAGGGTAAGAAATTGAAAATTTTAAGAAGTGATAGGGGTGGGGAATATTTCCCTACCGAATTTACTTCCTTTTGTGAGGATAATGGTATTGTTCATCAAGTTAGTGCTCCCTATAGACCTCAACAAAACGGGGTTGCCGAAAGGAAGAATGGAGTCTTGGTTGATATGGTTAATGCCATGATTGTTAACTCCAATTTACCTTTGAATTTATGGGGTGAAGCCTTACTAACCGCATGTCATGTACACAATAGAGTTCCTTCAAAGAAGTTAAAATTGTCTCCTTATGAAATTTGGAGAGGAAGAAAACCTAATATTAGTTATTTTAGAGTTTGGGGATGTTTAGCTTTTTACAAAGTCCCAGCATCCTAAGAAAACTAAGTTGGGTCCAAGAGCTTTAAAAAGTGTATTTGTGGGATATGCAGAAAACTCTAAAGCATATAGGCTTTTGGATCTAGATACAAATGTGATTGTAGAGTCTAGAGACGTTGAATTCTTTGAGAACAAATTTCGAAGTGATTCTAAAAATGTTGATGAGTCTTTGCAAATACCACAAACGTAAATTAATTCCAACCCGTAATCGAGTCATCATCCTTCTTCTAGTAATGTGAGAATAAATCCTAATGATAATATTGAACCTAGGAGAAGTGTAAGAGCTAGAAAGGAAAAACATTTGGGTTCGGACTTTATAAATTCACAAGCTATTGCTTTTCTTGTTGAAGGAAATAGAGAAGTGGTAACCAGGAAAATCCCATTACTTCTCAATGTTGAGGATGAAAGCAATGAACCAAAAACTTTTCGAGAAGCAATGGCTTCTAGAGATTCTCGCTTTTGGAAGGAAGCAATAGATGATGAAATGGAGTCTTTGATGGCTAATAAGACTTGGGTTTTATCGTATTTGCCTCCCCGGCTCTAAAGCCATTGGATGTAAGTGGGTTTTTAGGGTAAAAAGAAATGTGGATGATGAGTCAATTAAAGTTTTCAAAGCTAGACTTGTTTGTCAAGGGTTTAGACAAAGAGAAGGAGTAGATTATTTTGATACTTATGCTCCAAAGTGGCTAGGATTACATCCATTAGAGTGTTAATAGCTTTAGCTTCTTTATATAGTTTGTATGTACACCAAATGGATGTAAAAACCGCTTTTCTAAATGGTGATTTAGATGAAGAGGTGTACATGAGACAACCCGAAGGTTTTGTACTACCCGGTCACGAGAATAAAGTTTGTAAACTAATAAAGTCATTGTATGGTTTAAAGCAAGCACCAAAACAAAGGGCATGAAAAATTTGATTCTCGCTGTTCTATCTCATGGCTTTATACACAACTCGCCGATAGATGTATATACTCTAAGTTTACAAAAGATTATGGAGTCATTTTATGTCTTTATGTTGATGATATGTTGATATTTGGAACAAACATGAAAGGCATAACCGAAAACCAAAACTTATTTGAGTTCTTGTTTCAAAATGAAGGACTTAAATGAAGTCGATACTATTTTAGGTATCAAAGTTAGAAGAAATAGTGGGGGTTATTCCTTAAGTCGGCCTCATTATGTTGATAAGATGCTTAAGAAATTTGAGCATTTGAATTTCAAGGAAGCTAACACCCCGTATGATACATCGTGTAAACTTAGTATGAACAAGGGGAAGAGCCGTAGCTCGGTTAGAGTATGCTAGTGCAATAGGCGCTTGATGTATGCTATGCATTGCACTAGACTCGATATTGCGTTTGCAGTATGCAAACTTTCGAGATTCACTAGTAATCCCCGGTGCGAGGTCATCTGGCAAGCAATTGGAAGGATTTTTGGCTATTTGAAAAGAACCAAAGGTTATGCTTTGCACTATGGGAATTTCCCCGCTGTACTAGAAGGGTATACAGATGCTAGTTGGATATCAAGTGATGGAGATAATAAGTCCACAAGTGGTTGGATTTTCATGCTCGGGTGGTGGTGCTGTTTCTTGGGCCTCAAAGAAACAAACTTGCATCACTCATTCTACAATGGAAGCTGAATTTTTAGCTTTAGGGGCAAGCAGCAAAGAAGCAGAGTGGTTGAGAAATATGTTATTGGATATAAAGTTGTGGCCACAACCTATGCCGCCCATTTCTTTGCACCGCGATAGTGAGGCAACGTTGTCTAGAGCTTACAATAAGATTTATAATGGTAAGTCTAGACATATCGCCTTAAGACATGCATATGTGAGACAGCTTGATATCCGACGGGATTATAACCGTTATTTATGTACGATCTTGCAATAACTTGCGCATCCTTTTACGAAAGGATTACCAAGGGATATGGTTTATGGAACAAGCCGAGAGATGGGCTTAAGACCCATTTAATTGATCAAGCAACGATGGAAACCCAACCTTTTCTTTATAGATCCTTATAATTAGAAGGTTCAACGTGGTAATAACAAATTGTTGATAATCGGTCCGGTCACACTAGCTTAATTTCTTCTAGTGTGTATTTTAGGGTGAGTTGTTACTCTTAATGAAATTCTAGTGTTTGAAGAATTTCACCTATATAGACATGAGAAGTGGTGCCGCTTCTAACAAAGTTTTGGGTCAAAACTTTTGTAAGTGTCTATGAACCGAGATGAGCACATGGCCATATTAGTGCTACCTTGTTTATGAACATGGTTATGGTCGAGTGTGTGTGGAGTTCTTCCGATTCTAACGGAAGAAATTTTGGCTCAAAAGCTTTCACGCCATAAATTTCGTTAGAGTCTTCAAGATCTTTCACTAAGTGAAAGTTCAAATCGAAAGATTCTTTCATGTATGCACATTCCGTTAAATTGAAGACTAAGTGGGGGATTGTTGGATTATAGTCTTCAATATGTAGTTGGAGAGTTTATGTGTGGGTGTTTGTCCCACATGGAAGGAATAGAGTGTTGTTGTTGTCTTTATATTAACCCATGTGATAGTTATATTAAATTGGATGATGGTCTAACTACTTGGGCCAAAGTGAGCATTGGGCTTGGATGTGCTTGTATTTGGGTTATTAATATACTTGTATATTTCTAATCAAAGACTAGCACTTAGCACTTTGCACGTGCACGACGCGCCGGTTAATTAAAGACTTAACATTTTGATTAGTATTTAATTTTCCGCCGAAATATTTTTTTTAATTAATTTTTCGGATATTGGGATAATATTTTATTGACAGCTTCCTATAACCGCCATATGATTTTATCCCAATATATACTTTTGGCGTAACGTTATTTTACAATCGGCTTTCAATTTCTCTTCTTCTTCACGTAACGTTTTTCTCTCAAAAACTCTCTCAACCATGTTCATGGAGGATGACTTAATTGCTGTAAATTCATCCTTAGATTAGGAAATCCCTGGGGTAAATTAGCATTAATCCCGTCGCCGTAATAGTGGGGCTAATATTATCCTAAGGACAGAGAATTACTCGTCCTAGTCTAGTTTCGTAATTTCATTTTGTTTTCAATTACTTTGTTTCTAACAATCTTAGGATAATATTATATGGAAAACACCATGAAGATGTTCGGTAATGATACTCGTGAAACTAGATCGCTTTGATGGAACCAATTTTCTCGTTGGAAGGAGAAGATGTCGTTCTTACTCACCGCTCCGAAAATTTTTTATGTTCTGGATCCAAAGTTGGGTACTTTACCGTAACCATCGACAAGGACACCGAAGGAATGGTTGCAGAACGCAAGAAACGTGGCCGAGGATGAGATGTTGTGCAGAGGATACATTCCGAATTCTCTCTCCGATCGCCCGTATGATCTCTACACTCCAATTCCGTCCGCACAAGAGATGTGGAAATCACCGGAGTTCAAGTATGATGCAGAAAAGCAAGGGCGTATAAGTTTGTTACTTTTAAGTTTTTTGAATTTTCTATGGTTGATGGCACTTCTATACTAGATCAAGTGCATGAATTCCTTATTTTAATCTCCAAATTTAAGGACTTGAACATAACTGCTCCAAAAAATTAATTGTGGGGGGAATTATTGCCAAACTACCACCATCCCGGAATGATTACAGAAAAAGTTACCGCATACCTCCGAGGAATTCACTCTAGAACAAATTCAGAAACACCTACGAATTGAAGAAGAAACACGTAGTAGGGAAAAGGAATTGAACATTGCTTCAAGTTCTAAAGTGCATTATGTTAGTCGAAGAATCGGAAGGGTAAAAGAAAGGCAAATAATAACTCTAATACTAACCCGAATAAAAAGGGTAAGAAGGATTTTTCCGAAATTGTATGTTATAATTGTGGCAAGAAAGGCCATATGAAACGTTTCAGAGGGAACCCCAAGAAGGACAAGGAGCAAAATCGTAACCAAAACCGGAAGAAGAATAATGAAGAGAAGGCGATTGCAAATGTTGTTGAACAAAAGGACAATGATCAAATTGTTGCCATGATTTCGAAATGCATGTTGGTATGATCCAAGAATTGCACATGGCTTCGGTTGTCGTTGGTGATGATTGGTGGTATGACTCGGTGCTACCACACATATTTGCAATAATCGCTCACTTTTCAAGGATTATGTTGAGGCCGTGGATGGCCATGAAATTCTCGTTGGGAGATCATCACACTAACAAGGTTCTTGGAACAGAAGTGTGATACTCCAATTCACTTCGGAAAGAAAGTTACTCTTACTAATGTATTACATGTTCCTTCAATTAGGAAGAATTTGGTTTCTGGTTTTTGTCTGTGTGTAAGAAAGGACTCAAAACCGTTATAGAGTCCGATAAAATTATTCTCGTCTAAAGCTGGTTCCTTTGTTGGAAAAGGTTATGTATCCGATGGTATGTTTAAACTAAGTATCAATAAAGAAGATAGTTCTAGTTACTCTTGTGTGCGATCCTTTAATTCCAGCTTTTAATATAGAATGTACAAGCTTTAATCTTTGGCATAGTCGCTTGGGACATGTTAATTATCAAACAATGAAATTTATGTGCAAAAACGGAATTATTACTTATAGT
This sequence comes from Beta lomatogona, assembly GCA_947646795.1. Taxonomy (NCBI): domain Eukaryota; kingdom Viridiplantae; phylum Streptophyta; class Magnoliopsida; order Caryophyllales; family Amaranthaceae; genus Beta; species Beta lomatogona. The sequence goes on from CANSNZ010000269.1 coordinate 1,268,174, forward strand.
AATGAACATAAAGAAAAGTGTGAAGTTTGTGTACAAGCAAAAATGAAAAGAAAACCTTTCCCAAAAGTTGATAGACAATCCGAAATTTTAGAACTTGTGCATTCCGATATTTGTGAGTTAAATGGCGTTTTAACTAGAGGTGGATGTAGGTATTTTATTACTTTCATCGACGACTGTTCTAAATTTACCTATGTCTATTTAATGAAATCAAAAGATCAAGCATATAATATGTTTAAAATTTACAAAACCATGGTAGAAACTCAAAAGGGTAAGAAATTGAAAATTTTAAGAAGTGATAGGGGTGGGGAATATTTCCCTACCGAATTTACTTCCTTTTGTGAGGATAATGGTATTGTTCATCAAGTTAGTGCTCCCTATAGACCTCAACAAAACGGGGTTGCTGAAAGGAAGAATGGAGTCTTGGTTGATATGGTTAATGCCATGATTGTTAACTCCAATTTACCTTTGAATTTATGGGGTGAAGCCTTACTAACCGCATGTCATGTACACAATAGAGTTCCTTCAAAGAAGTTAAAATTGTCTCCTTATGAAATTTGGAGAGGAAGAAAACCTAATATTAGTTATTTTAGAGTTTGGGGATGTTTAGCTTTTTACAAAGTCCCGCATCCTAAGAAAACTAAGTTGGGTCCAAGAGCTTTAAAAAGTGTATTTGTGGGATATGCAGAAAACTCTAAAGCATATAGGCTTTTGGATCTAGATACAAATGTGATTGTAGAGTCTAGAGATGTTGAATTCTTTGAGAACAAATTTCGAAGTGATTCTAAAAATGTTGATGAGTCTTTGCAAATACCACAAACAGAAATTAATTCCAACCCGTAATCGAGTCATCATCCTTCTTCTAGTAATGTGAGAATAAATCCTAATGATAATATTGAACCTAGGAGAAGTGTAAGAGCTAGAAAGGAAAAACATTTGGGTTCGGACTTTATAAATTCACAAGCTATTGCTTTTCTTGTTGAAGGAAATAGAGAAGTGGTAACCAGGAAAATCCCATTACTTCTCAATGTTGAGGATGAAAGCAATGAACCAAAAACTTTTCGAGAAGCAATGGCTTCTAGAGATTCTCGCCTTTTGGAAGGAAGCAATAGATGATGAAATGGAGTCTTTGATGGCTAATAAGACTTGGGTTTTATCGTATTTGCCTCCCGGCTCTAAAGCCATTGGATGTAAGTGGGTTTTTAGGGTAAAAAGAAATGTGGATGATGAGTCAATTAAAGTTTTCAAAGCTAGACTTGTTTGTCAAGGGTTTAGACAAAGAGAAGGAGTAGATTATTTTGATACTTATGCTCCAAGGGGCTAGGATTACATCCATTAGAGTGTTAATAGCTTTAGCTTCTTTATATAGTTTGTATGTACACCAAATGGATGTAAAAACCGCTTTCTAAATGGTGATTTAGATGAAGAGGTGTACATGAGACAACCCGAAGGTTTTGTACTACCTGGTCACGAGAATAAAGTTTGTAAACTAATAAAGTCATTGTATGGTTTAAAGCAAGCACCAAAACAAAGTGGCATGAAAAATTTGATTCTCTTGTTCTATCTCATGGCTTTATACACAACTCGCTGATAGATGTATATACTCTAAGTTTACAAAAGATTATGGAGTCATTTTATGTCTTTATGTTGATGATATGTTGATATTTGGAACAAACATGAAAGGCATAACTGAAACCAAAACTTATTTGAGTTCTTGTTTCAAAATGAAGGACTTAAATGAAGTTGATACTATTTTAGGTATCAAAGTTAGAAGAAATAGTGGGGGTTATTCCTTAAGTCAGTCTCATTATGTTGATAAGATGCTTAAGAAATTTGAGCATTTGAATTTCAAGGAAGCTAACACCCCGTATGATACATCGTGTAAACTTAGTATGAACGAAGTGGAAGAGTCGTAGCTCGGTTAGAGTATGCTAGTGCAATAGGCAGTTTGATGTATGCTATGCATTGCACTAGACCTGATATTGCGTTTGCAGTATGCAAACTTTCGAGATTCACTAGTAATCCCGGTGCAGGTCATTGGCAAGCAATTGGAAGGATTTTTGGCTATTTGAAAAGAACCAAAGGTTATGCTTTGCACTATGGGAATTTCCCTGCTGTACTAGAAGGGTATACAGATGCTAGTTGGATATCAAGTGATGGAGATAATAAGTCCACAAGTGGTTGGATTTTCATGCTCGGTGGTGGTGCTGTTTCTTGGGCCTCAAAGAAACAAACTTGCATCACTCATTCTACAATGGAAGCTGAATTTTTAGCTTTAGGGGCAAAGCAGCAAAGAAGCAGAGTGGTTGAGAAATATGTTATTGGATATAAAGTTGTGGCCACAACCTATGCCAGCCATTTCTTTGCACTCGCGATAGTGAGGGCAACGTTGTCTAGAGCTTACAATAAGATTTATAATGGTAAGTCTAGACATATCGCTTAAGACATGCATATGTGAGACAGCTTGATATCCGACGGGATTATAACCGTTATTTATGTACGATCTTGCAATAACTTGGCAGATCCTTTTACGAAAGGATTACCAAGGGATATGGTTTATGGAACAAGCCGAGAGATGGGCTTAAGACCCATTTAATTGATCAAGCAACGATGGAAACCCAACCTTTTCTTTATAGATCCTTATAATTAGAAGGTTCAACGTGGTAATAACAAATTGTTGATAATCGTCCGGTCACACTAGCTTAATTTCTTCTAGTGTGTATTTTAGGGTGAGTTGTTACTCTTAATGAAATTCTAGTGTTTGAAGAATTTCACCTATATAGACATGAGAAGTGGTGCCGCTTCTAACAAAGTTTTGGGTCAAAACTTTTGTAAGTGTCTATGAACCAGGATGAGCACATGGCCATATTAGTGCTACCTTGTTTATGAACATGGTTATGGTCGAGTGTGTGTGGAGTTCTTCCGATTCTAACAGAAGAAATTTTGGCTCAAAAGCTTTCGCTGCCATAAATTTCGTTAGAGTCTTGAAGATCTTTCACTAAGTGAAAGTTCAAATCGAAAGATTCTTTCATGTATGCACATTCTGTTAAATTGAAGACTAAGTGGGGGATTGTTGGATTATAGTCTTCAATATGTAGTTGGAGAGTTTATGTGTGGGTGTTTGTCCCACATGGAAGGAATAGAGTGTTGTTGTTGTCTTTATATTAACCCATGTGATAGTTATATTAAATTGGATGATGGTCTAACTACTTGGGCCAAAGTGAGCATTGGGCTTGGATGTGCTTGTATTTGGGTTATTAATATACTTGTATATTTCTAATCAAAGACTAGCACTTAGCACTTTGCACGTGCACGACGCGCCGGTTAATTAAAGACTTAACATTTTGATTAGTATTTAATTTTCTGCCGAAATATTTTTTTTTAATTAATTTTCGGATATTGGGATAATATTTTATTGACAGTTTCCTATAACTGCCATATGATTTTATCCCAATATATACTTTTGGCGTAACGTTATTTTACAATCGGTTTTCAATTTCTCTTCTTCTTCACGTAACGTTTTTCTCTCAAAAACTCTCTCAACCATGTTCATGGAGGATGACTTAATTGCTGTAAATTCATCCTTAGATTAGGAAATCCTGGGGGTAAATTAGCATTAATCCCGTCGCCGTAATAGTGGGGCTAATATTATCCTAAGGACAGAGAATTACTCGTCCTAGTCTAGTTTTCGTAATTTCATTTTGTTTTCAATTACTTTGTTTCTAACAATCTTAGGATAATATTATATGGAAAACACCATGAAGATGTTCGGTAATGATACTCGTGAAACTAGATCGCTTTGATGGAACCAATTTTTCGCGTTGGAAGGAGAAGATGTCGTTCTTACTCACTTGCTTCGAAAATTTTTTATGTTCTCGATCCAAAGTTGGGTACTTTACCGGAACCATCGACAAGGACACCGAAGGAATGGTTGCGAGAACGCAAGAAACGTGCCGAGGATGAGATGTTGTGCAGAGGATACATTCCGAATTCTCTCTCGATCGCCCGTATGATCTCTACACTCCAATTCCGTCTCCGCACAAGAGATGTGGAAATCACCTGGAGTTCAAGTATGATGCGAAAAGCAAGGGCGTATAAGTTTGTTACTTTTAAGTTTTTTGAATTTTCTATGGTTGATGGCACTTCTATACTAGATCAAGTGCATGAATTCCTTATTTTAATCTCCAAATTTAAGGACTTGAACATAACTGTTCCAGAAAAATTAATTGTGGGGGGAATTATTGCCAAACTACCACCATCCTGGAATGATTACAGGAAAAAGTTACTGCATACCTCTGAGGAATTCACTCTAGAACAAATTCAGAAACACCTACGAATTGAAGAAGAAACACGTAGTAGGGAAAAGGAATTGAACATTGCTTCAAGTTCTAAAGTGCATTATGTTAGTCAGAAGAATCAGAAGGGTAAAAGAAAGGCAAATAATAACTCTAATACTAACCCGAATAAAAAGGGTAAGAAGGATTTTTCTGAAATTGTATGTTATAATTGTGGCAAGAAAGGCCATATGAAACGTTCAGTAGGAACCCCAAGAAGGACAAGGAGCAAAATCGAACCAAAACCGAAGAAGAATAATGAAGAGAAGGCGATTGCAAATGTTGTTGAACAAAAGGACAATGATCAAATTGTTGCCATGATTTCTGAAATGCATGTTGGTATGATCCAAGAATTGCACATGGCTTCGGTTGCTGTTGGTGATGATTGGTGGTATGACTCTGGTGCTACCACACATATTTGCAATAATCGCTCACTTTTCAAGGATTATGTTGAGGCCGTGGATGGCCATGAAATTTCGTTGGGAGATCATCACACTAACAAGGTTCTTGGAACAGGAAGTGTGATACTCCAATTCTACTTCGGAAAGAAAGTTACTCTTACTAATGTATTACATGTTCCTTCAATTAGGAAGAATTTGGTTTCTGGTTTTGTGCTGTGTAAGAAAGGACTCAAAACTGTTATAGAGTCCGATAAAATTATTCTGTCTAAAGCTGGTTCCTTTGTTGGAAAAGGTTATGTATCTGATGGTATGTTTAAACTAAGTATCAATAAAGAAGATAGTTCTAGTTACTCTTGTGTGCGATCCTTTAATTCCAGTTTTAATATAGAATGTACAAGCTTTAATCTTTGGCATAGTCGCTTGGGACATGTTAATTAACAAACAATGAAATTTATGTGCAAAAACGGAATTATTACTTATAGTAATGAACATAAAGAAAAGTGTGAAGTTTGTGTACAAGCAAAAATGAAAAGAAAACCTTTCCCAAAAGTTGATAGACAATCTGAAATTTTAGAACTTGTGCATTCTGATATTTGTGAGTTAAATGGCGTTTTAACTAGAGGTGGATGTAGGTATTTTATTACTTTCATCGACGACTGTTCTAAATTTACCTATGTCTATTTAATGAAATCAAAAGATCAAGCATATAATATGTTTAAAATTTACAAAACCATGGTAGAAACTCAAAAGGGTAAGAAATTGAAAATTTTAAGAAGTGATAGGGGTGGGGGAATATTTCCCTACTGAATTTACTTCCTTTTGTGAGGATAATGGTATTGTTCATCAAGTTAGTGCTCCCTATAGACCTCAACAAAACGGGGTTGCTGAAAGGAAGAATGGAGTCTTGGTTGATATGGTTAATGCCATGATTGTTAACTCCAATTTACCTTTGAATTTATGGGGTGAAGCCTTACTAACTGCATGTCATGTACACAATAGAGTTCCTTCAAAGAAGTTAAAATTGTCTCCTTATGAAATTTGGAGAGGAAGAAAACCTAATATTAGTTATTTTAGAGTTTGGGGATGTTTAGCTTTTTACAAAGTCCCAGATCCTAAGAAAACTAAGTTGGGTCCAAGAGCTTTAAAAAGTGTATTTGTGGGATATGCAGAAAACTCTAAAGCATATAGGCTTTTGGATCTAGATACAAATGTGATTGTAGAGTCTAGAGATGTTGAATTCTTTGAGAACAAATTTCGAAGTGATTCTAAAAATGTTGATGAGTCTTTGCAAATACCACAAACAGAAATTAATTCCAACCCAGAATCGAGTCATCATCCTTCTTCTAGTAATGTGAGAATAAATCCTAATGATAATATTGAACCTAGGAGAAGTGTAAGAGCTAGAAAGGAAAAACATTTGGGTTCGTACTTTATAAATTCACAAGCTATTGCTTTTCTTGTTGAAGGAAATAGAGAAGTGGTAACCAGGAAAATCCCATTACTTCTCAATGTTGAGGATGAAAGCAATGAACCAAAAACTTTTCGAGAAGCAATGGCTTCTAGAGATTCTGCCTTTTGGAAGGAAGCAATAGATGATGAAATGGAGTCTTTGATGGCTAATAAGACTTGGGTTTTATCGTATTTGCCTCCCGGCTCTAAAGCCATTGGATGTAAGTGGGTTTTTAGGGTAAAAAGAAATGTGGATGATGAGTCAATTAAAGTTTTCAAAGCTAGACTTGTTTGTCAAGGGTTTAGACAAAGAGAAGGAGTAGATTATTTTGATACTTATGCTCCAAGTGGCTAGGATTACATCCATTAGAGTGTTAATAGCTTTAGCTTCTTTATATAGTTTGTATGTACACCAAATGGATGTAAAAACCGCTTTTCTAAATGGTGATTTAGATGAAGAGGTGTACATGAGACAACCCGAAGGTTTTGTACTACCCGGTCACGAGAATAAAGTTTGTAAACTAATAAAGTCATTGTATGGTTTAAAGCAAGCACCAAAACAAGTGGCATGAAAAATTTGATTCTCGCTGTTCTATCTCATGGCTTTATACACAACTCTGCTGATAGATGTATATACTCTAAGTTTACAAAAGATTATGGAGTCATTTTATGTCTTTATGTTGATGATATGTTGATATTTGGAACAAACATGAAAGGCATAACTGAAACCAAAACTTATTTGAGTTCTTGTTTCAAAATGAAGGACTTAAATGAAGTTGATACTATTTTAGGTATCAAAGTTAGAAGAAATAGTGGGGGGTTATTCCTTAAGTCGGTCTCATTATGTTGATAAGATGCTTAAGAAATTTGAGCATTTGAATTTCAAGGAAGCTAACACCCCGTATGATACATCGTGTAAACTTAGTATGAACAGTGGAAGAGCTGTAGCTCAGTTAGAGTATGCTAGTGCAATAGGCAGTTTGATGTATGCTATGCATTGCACTAGACCTGATATTGCGTTTGCAGTATGCAAACTTTCGAGATTCACTAGTAATCCCGGTGCAGGTCATTGGCAAGCAATTGGAAGGATTTTTGGCTATTTGAAAAGAACCAAAGGTTATGCTTTGCACTATGGGAATTTCCCTGCTGTACTAGAAGGGTATACAGATGCTAGTTGGATATCAAGTGATGGAGATAATAAGTCCACAAGTGGTTGGATTTTCATGCTCGGTGGTGGTGCTGTTTCTTGGGCCTCAAAGAAACAAACTTGCATCACTCATTCTACAATGGAAGCTGAATTTTTAGCTTTAGGGGCAGCAGGCAAAGAAGCAGAGTGGTTGAGAAATATGTTATTGGATATAAAGTTGTGGCCACAACCTATGCCAGCCATTTCTTTGCACTTGCGATAGTGAGGCAACGTTGTCTAGAGCTTACAATAAGATTTATAATGGTAAGTCTAGACATATCAGTTTAAGACATGCATATGTGAGACAGTTGATATCCGACGGGATTATAACTGTTATTTATGTACGATCTTGCAATAACTTGGCAGATCCTTTTACGAAAGGATTACCAAGGGATATGGTTTATGGAACAAGCCGAGAGATGGGCTTAAGACCCATTTAATTGATCAGCAACGATGGAAACCCAACCTTTTCTTTATAGATCCTTATAATTAGAAGGTTCAACGTGGTAATAACAAATTGTTGATAACTGGTCTGGTCACACTAGCTTAATTTCTTCTAGTGTGTATTTTAGGGTGAGTTGTTACTCTTAATGAAATTCTAGTGTTTGAAGAATTTCACCTATATAGACATGAGAAGTGGTGCCGCTTCTAACAAAGTTTTGGGTCAAAACTTTTGTAAGTGTCTATGAACCAGGATGAGCACATGGCCATATTAGTGCTACCTTGTTTATGAACATGGTTATGGTCGAGTGTGTGTGGAGTTCTTCCGATTCTAACAGAAGAAATTTTGGCTCAAAAGCTTTCGCTGCCATAAATTTCGTTAGAGTCTTGAAGATCTTTCACTAAGTGAAAGTTCAAATCGAAAGATTCTTTCATGTATGCACATTCTGTTAAATTGAAGACTAAGTGGGGGATTGTTGGATTATAGTCTTCAATATGTAGTTGGAGAGTTTATGTGTGGGTGTTTGTCCCACATGGAAGGAATAGAGTGTTGTTGTTGTCTTTATATTAACCCATGTGATAGTTATATTAAATTGGATGATGGTCTAACTACTTGGGCCAAAGTGAGCATTGGGCTTGGATGTGCTTGTATTTGGGTTATTAATATACTTGTATATTTCTAATCAAAGACTAGCACTTAGCACTTTGCACGTGCACGACGCGCCGGTTAATTAAAGACTTAACATTTTGATTAGTATTTAATTTTCTGCCGAAATATTTTTTTTTAATTAATTTTCGGATATTGGGATAATATTTTATTGACAGTTTCCTATAACTGCCATATGATTTTATCCCAATATATACTTTTTGGCAGAACGTTATTTTACAATCAGTTTTCAATTTCTCTTCTTCTTCACAGAACGTTTTTCTCTCAAAAACTCTCTCAACCATGTTCATGGAGGATGACTTAATTCTTTGTAAATTCATCCTTAGATTAGGAAATCCCGGGGGGTAAATTAGCATTAATCCCGTCAGCGTAATAGTGGGGCTAATATTATCCTAAGGACAGAGAATTACTCGTCCTAGTCTAGTTTCTGTAATTTCATTTTGTTTTCAATTACTTTGTTTCTAACACATCATAGGACCATCACCACTCTTACTTGATTTGTTTTATGTTCCCATGTGCAGCAAAATAACAACAGCGCCTCTGTTGTTCATTTTGTCATATAAAACGGAAATTTATGTCTTGCAGTTCAGTACATAATTTCAGAATTTTTTTTTTTTTTTTTCACAAAATAAAAATATACTAGCCAAGACTTGTTAAAAAAAAGGTTTTCGACTAATGGTTGTTTTCAACCTTGGAATAATGGCGGTGTATTATACCATTTAAAGGAGCGTTTAAAAAAAAAATCAGATTATATAATGGCTTGTGAATCTGATGTCCTTGGGTTCTAAGTAGTTATTCTATATGAATTGAGTATTGATTATTACCCAATATATGTTTTAGGTACTCAATTCGTAGAAGGAAAATTTTAGTGCATAGTTGTGTGGAAATTATGCTTCAGAGGTACGTATTAATACTAGGTATTACTAGTAGCGTTAGTAGTCATATTTAGTATGCTTAGATATCTATTTCGGAGCATGATGGAACTTAGAATCATGATTAGGGAACGGAAATTGTGTGTTAATTATGATGTGGTAGTACGTATAATAGATATGATTATATGATTTGTATTTCTATGAAAGAATAGTCATTATATTATTGTCCGAGAGCTAGTAATTTTATTAGAAATGAACATGTTATTTTATATAACATGACTGTTTGAGTTAGTATCGTGATTAGTGTTGTTTATGAGTTTATTTTATCAACCTATTCATATTGAAATGACAAAGTCTGCAAGATTTAAGAGTCTTTTATGACTATTTCATGTTATCTTTATTGTTGAACAAGGTTCAATTATCTAGGGACATGTCCTTCTAAGTCCCTAATTCAAGGTTTAAAGGTTTAATAAAGGTGAGTTTATTACTATGTGACCACTCTTTATTAATAATATAAAACAAATTATAAGTGTTATATTTGTATTTTTCTTCATACTTGTCGGACATAATAAATATTATTAAACACTTAAAGTGAAAGAGAATGGCATGAAAACTCATAGGATGGATCCCCTATTGAGTACTGAACAAGGGGGGAGAGGTAGTCTATGAACTACTTTCTCCTACACATATTAACTTGTATGACGATACAGTTAATTATATAGTTATAATCGAGTTAGATAAGTTATCTAAGCTTCCTGAGCAAAGTTAGTCAAGGACACTTCTCGGGGGTAAGATCATACTGATTTTCAAGGTTTATCTACTAAAGGCAGTCAAGGACGCTTTAGTTATTCAAGGTTTAGTAGCCCGTATGATTCCAAAGTGACGACGGTGCCCGTTCCATGCCAGATCAATACTAATAAAAGCTATGGAGTCATTTGTTTATTAACTTCGAAGTCAAGCATGATTTAATTTTTACAGTTTACTAGTATCATGTTTAGGATTTATATTCTATTAATTTGGTTAAGTACGTACTCAGCATTAGCTGACTTGTTCTTTTTGTGTTTGGTTGTATGTTCTGTAATGATCCATAATTTTTTTATAAATTACGGGAGCGGAGTTAGTAACAGGTTATCCAGATTCATGCATGGGAGTTAGCTCTTGGAGTTGGATTTCATTTTATTTCAATCAGACATTATGTTTTATTTCTTTCTTTCTTAAGTTGGGATTTTGAATTTATTATATTTTAATAAGGGGCCTTAAAAGGTTTCCAACTTGTAGTTTAGTTATTTTTAGTTAAAGTCTTCCGCTGTGTTATTTTCAAAGGTAAGCAAGTTTGGTTTTTAAAATTTTTAATCAGTCGTACGCGTATCACCGTGGCGGTAACATGTTCAGAATCCTCCAATTTAATTTTAATAGGAGGAAATTTGGGGGTGTTACAAAAGCCGTCCAACATCTCAGACGAGACATGACCAAAGAAGGTGGACGTCCAGCCTTAGACGCTTTCCTTCTTTGGGTGATTCTCGTCCAAGGGTTGTAAGTGAATCCTTGACGAGGCCGAATGACCCTCGTCCAAAAAAAAAAAAAAAAAATATTTTACTAGTGTTTCATCCATTTTCTCTGCACTGCTCTTGGCGTACTCCTTCCATAAGTTGTCTGTGAATTTCGACATGCTTATATCCCCCGTCCAAGAATGCTTGAGACGTCATCTGGCTGAGTCTGCAAAAAAGAGAAGAAAGTGGGTTAGTCCGGTATAGGCTATGGACGAAGCATTTTATTTGGGAATTTAAATGTATACCTCTATCTTCGGCCAACCGCAAGCCGGCGGCGACCAAGAAGTCGTCACAGTAAAACATTTCCTTAAAGGGTATCCAGTTAGCTGGTCCCTTAAAGGATGACTGGCTGGGCCTGGAGTACTCCTTTATTCTGAAGTACTCCACTACCTCCTCGTCATAATGGTCCTCCAACTCCAGCCAGGACTGCTTTCCTGCGGTATTCGTGACGGCTCGGTTATAGAAACGGTAGCCCTCCGTGGCAGAGTCGTTGGCTGCCCTTAGGTAGATGAAGTCGGCCTTCCATTCATGCATCTTTGACGGCTTGCCCCAGGCAGTTAGAAAGCCAGGGCGGTTGTAGATACTGAGCCATGTTCCATCCACGTCACCAAGAACCTTAGCCGCATAATGAATATGGGTGAAGGCTTGGATAGAGAGGGCCAGACCGCGCAACTCGCAGACGGCTATAAACGTCAGGACGTTGTGCTAGGCATTTGGAGCCAGTTGGTTGTGACCGATGTTGTAATAGCGAAGCACTTGTTCAATAAAGTCATGGAGGGGAAATCTTAATCCCGCGTCCAAGGCCGGCTTGTAGACGGCGAAGTGATTTTTTAGGGAGTGCTCAAAATGGTGGCCTCCTTATTAGGGATGACGAAAGAAAAGCCCGGCATGGGCATGAAATTAAACAAATAACTAGGGTCCGGTCCTATTTTTTCTAACCATTTTCGATTGGTCAAAATAAATGCTGGGTCAGAATGGGGACCTAGGCGCCTTCTAATCTCAGACGAAGTAGAGGAGGTTTCGCCTGACCTATTGGCAGCGCCAGAATCGCTGCCGTGGTCCTCGCCAGTTTCCTCCATCTCGGTGTCCTCGCCAGAAGGACTGGCTTTGGGATTTATTTGGGAGCCCTCAAAGCTGCGGTTAGGGGAAATGGGGCTGCCCAAAGGCCCATCACTTTGGACCTCTCTCGTCTCATCTGGAACTCGTCCAGTAGACTCCTCCATGTCTGAACTATTTGATGGGATTATTACCTTTCGTCTTAGACGGGCCGTTTGATTGACGCGCGCCAGATTACCCTGCACGGGTAAAGGCCGGGTCGTCGACTTTCTCAGCCAAAACAACAAAAAATATATACTCGGCCCGAAGAGGCCCAACTCTAGAATGTGCCGAAGAAGAAACACTCTCGGTTCTAGGGTCAAGACAAGCTCTTGGTCGGCTAGGATTATTTGACGAAGAAGATTCCATTTTATTGATTTTCTAAGAGAAATATAAAGAATAAAAGAAAGAATAAAGAACAAAGAAAAGATACATGCCGAAGAAAGGTGTAAAACGGTCGATCATGACCGGTAAAACCCAGGAAAAGGCGCGTCGCAGCCTCCATTTTTGAATTTGAAAAAAATACCTTGAGTAAAAGGGTATTAACCGTCAGATGGGCCAACAGTGAAAACCCTTTTAGGGGCAAATGTTGTAGCATAAAAATCTACGGCTCCTTTAAAGAAATTTGGGCTCATCAGAGTCGTACACGTGTCCTCATCTAATAAATAAACAAAAAAGATTTAAACCTTGGGTTATATTCAGTTGGGGGAAAAAGGCTTACTTTCCTGGCCCAAAAGATAGTCGGAGCCCAGCCCCTTGTAGGTGGCTGCAAGTGAGTGGTTGATAACCTCTTACAAATCATGGCCTGCCACGTGTCAGGATCTGATTGCTTAGCCAATCTGAGGCCACTATTCTAGGGTAAATCTTAAGGTTAGCTGTCATCTTGCAATTACTATAAATACCCCTGAAATCAGGACAAAGGTCATTCAATGCAAACAATGCAAAGTTACTTTGTAAAAATACTCCCTCACTTTCTCTTTCTAGATCTACTTTTTTCTTTACAACTCCTGGAATCTGACATAAGCTTCGGAGGGGGAACCACCACCCAAACCTCAAGGGTGGGTCCCTTTTTGCAGGTTCGGGAACGAAGCTCAGGCTTGGACTAAGTTGATTTAGACATTGTTGCACAAGTCTCCAAGTGAAGAACATCTAAAGAATACTTGTTTACTTGCTAGGCAAGAAATTTCAGCCTATAGCCTACTTGTTGGACAAGTAGAGGACAAAACAGTATACGTACAATATACCTGTCATTATGTGTATAGTGTAATATATGTAAAATATATGTACAATAATATATGCAATATAAACATAAATATCTAATATTTGTCAAAATTTAAAGTTTTATATATTCAATTGCTAATTTAATTATAAACTTATGAAATAAATTTGTAGTGTTATAATTGAAGCTTAATGTTTTTATGGCCAAAAAAATATTATAAACTTGTTTAAATGATTTTATCTGTGTTTATGTAAGAGTTAGTTTTGAATGACTTGAACCCACTTGAACAAGTTGCTAGCTCCTTCATTGACCAGAAGTATAGTGCACCTAACTTATACTTCTGTATGTTTATTCGTAGTTCAATGATATCATACACACAATACAAACTGTCTTCCTCTCATCTATACATTTCTCTGCGGATTTCATTTCTTCTTAGTAGCAACGCAACTTCCTAAATTTCTCCACTCCAACCATGTCACCATCTCTAAGAAATATTTTCTCAATTTCTCCTTACATTACTATTTCGCCTACACCATACTATTGTTGATTACCGCATTCACCTTAGCACACTCCATTGACATACAAGGCCATGTTCTTGTATCATGGTGGAACACCTTAAACAGCACAACAAACATATTTAACTCTTGGAACCCTTCAGACTAAAATCCTTGCACCTGGTTCAGTATTCGTTGCAATGAGAATGTAAAAGCTGTTGAATTAGTTTTGCAATCGATTGATCTGCATGATGCATTGCCTTCCTCTCTACGACCCGTCAAACATCTTACCACGCTAATTTTATCATCCACAAATCTCACCGGCGATAAACCGAACGAGTGGGGAGGCATTGAGGCCTTAACATTGATTAATATAAGCGATAATGCAATCCAAAGAAATATCCGCCATGAACTTTGTAGGTTGAATAATTTACAAATTTTTTCTGTCAATAGGAATTATATTACAGGTTCCATCCCTTTGTGCCTTGGAAACCTTACAAACCTTTCATCTCTTACCCTCAATAATAATTTTCTCTCCGGCAGGATCTCGAAAAGTATTGGTCATTTAAGCAAGCTCCAATCATTTCGAGTAGGTAGAAAATCAAAATCTCAAGGGAGAACTCTCGTAAGATTGACCCAACTTAAGATATAAATACTTGTACTACTACCATATATGTATAATAATATATGTGCAATATACGTAAAATATATGTACAATATACGTGTCATTATGTGTATAGTGCAATATATGTGTGATATATGTACAATAATATATGCAATATAAACATATATATCTAATATTTATCAAAATTTAAAGTTTTAGATATTCAATTCTTAAGTTATAAACTTATGAAATAAATTAGTAGTGTTATACTTGAAGTTTAATGTTTTTATGGCAAAAAAAGTACTATAAACTTGTTTAAATGATTTTGTCTATGTTTGTGTAAGAGTTAGTTTTGATTGACTCGAGCCCACTTGAATAAGTTGCTAGCTCCGCTATTGACCACGAGTATAGTCCACCTAACTTATACTTCTATATATATATTCGTAGTTCGATGATATCATACAAACAATACAAACTGTTTTCCTATCATCTATACATTTCTCTGCTTATTTAATCCATTATTACTAACAACACAACTTCCTAAAATTCTCCAATCCAACCTTGCCACCATCTCTATGAAATCTTTTCTCAATTTCTCCTTACATTACTAATTTCGCCTACACCATACTATTGTTGATTACTTCATTCACCTTAGCACACTCCATTTACATACAAGGCCAAGTTCTTGTATCATGGAGGAACACCTTAAACACCTCAACAAACATATTTTACTCCTGGAACCCTACAGAACAAAATCCTTGCAACTGGTTCGGTATTAGATGCAATGAGAATGGAAAAGCTGTTGAATTAGTTTTGCAATCGATTGATCTGCATGGTCCATTGCCTTCCTATCTACAACCCCTCAAACATCTTACAACCCTAATTTTATCATCCACAAATCTCACCGGCGACATACCGAAAGAGTGGGGAGGCATTGAGGCCTTGACATTGATTAATATCGCAATAAGGCAATCGCAGGAAATATCCCCCATGAACTTTGTAGGTTGAATAACTTAAAAATTCTTTGTGTCAATAAGAATTATATTGAAGGTTCCATCCCTTTGAGCATTGGAAACCTTACAAAGCTTTCATCTCTTACCCTCAATAATAATTTTCTCTCCGGCTGGATCTCGAAAAGCATTGGTAGTTTAAGCAAGCTCCAATAATTTCGAGTAGGTGAGATTCAAAATCTTACAGAGAACTCCTGTAAGATTGAACCAAATTTAGATATAAATACTTATACTACTACAATATATGTATAATAATTTATGTGCAATATACGTAAAATATATGTACAATATACGTGTCATTATGTGTATACTGCAATATATGTATAATATATGTACAATAATATATGCTATATAAACATAAATATCTAATATTTGTCAAAATTTAAAGTTTTAGATATTCAATTCCTAATTTATAAACTTATGAAATAAATTTGTAGTGTTACACTTGAAGCTTAATGTTTTTATGGCCAAAAAGTATTATAAACTTGTTTAAATGATTTTGTCTATGTTTATGTAAGAGTTAGTTTTGATTGACTTGAGCCCACTTGAATAAGTTGCAAGCTCCGCCATTCACCAAAAGTATAGTCCACCTAACTTATACTTCTATATATTTATTCGTAGTTCGATGATATCATACACACAATACAAACTGTCTTCCTCTCATCTATACATTTCTCTGCAGATTTCATTCCTTATTAGTAACAACGCAACTTCCTAAATTTCTCCACTCGAACCATGTCACCATCTCTAAGAAATCTTATCTCAATTTCTCCTTACATTACTAATTTCGCCTACACCATGCTATTGTTGATTACCTCATTCACCTTAGCATACTCCAATGACATACAAGGCCAAGTTCTTGTATCATGGAGGAACACCTTAAACACCTCAACAAACATATTTAACTCCTGGAACCCTTTGGACCAAAATCCTGGCACCTGGTTCGGTATTCAATGCAATGAGAATGGAAAAGCTGTTAAATTAGTTTTGCAATCGATTGATCTGCATGGTCCGTTGCCTTCCTCTCTAAAACCCCTCAAACATCTTACCACCCTAATTTTATCATCCACAAATCTCACTTGCGACATACCGAAAGGGTAAGGAGGCATTGAGGCATTGACATTGATTAATATAACCGATAATGCAATCCAAGAAATTATCTCCGATTAACTTTGTAGGTTGAATAATTTACAAATTCTTTCTGTCAAAAAGAATTATATTGAAGGTTTTATCCCTTTGTGCATTGGACACCTTACAAACCTTTCATCTCTTACCCTTAGTAATGGTTTTCTCTCCGGCAAGATCCCGAAAAGCATTGGTTGTTTAAGCAAGCTCCAATCATTTCGAGTAGGTGGGAATCAAAATCCTACGGGAGAACTCCCGTAAGAATGACCCAACTTAAGATATAAATACTTATACTAATACAGTATATGTATAATAATATATGTGCAATATACGTACAATATATGAACAATATACGAGTCATTCTGAGTATAATAAAATATATGTATGAAATATGTACAATATTATATGCAATATAAACATAAATACATAATATTTGTAAAAATTTAAAGTTTTAGATATTCAATTGCTAATTTATAAACTTATGAAATAAATTTGTAGTGTTATACTTGAAGATTAATGTTTTTGTGGCCAAAAAGTATTATAAACTTGTTTAAATTATTTTGTCTATGTTTATGTATGGTTAGTTTTGATTGACTTGAACCCACTTGAATAAGTTGCTAGCTCCGCCATTGACCAGAAGTATTGTCCACCTAACTTATACGTCTATATATCTATTCGTAGTTCGATGATATCATACACACAATACAAATTGTCTTCCTCTTAACTATACATTTCTCTGCTGATTTCATTCCTTATTAGTAACAACGCAACTTCCTAGATTTCTCCACTCCAACTATGTCACCATCTCTAAGAATTTTTTTCTCAATTTCTCCTTGTATTACTAATTTCGCCTACACCATACTATTGTTGATTACCTCATTCACCTTAGCACACTCCAATGACATACAAGGCCAAGTTCTTGTATCATGGTGGAACACCTTAAACACCTCAATAAACATATTTAACTCCTGGAACCCTTCAGACCAAAATCCTTGCACCTGGTTCGAAATTCGATGCAATGAGAATGGAAAAGTTGTTGAATTAGTTTTGCAATCGATTGATCTGCATGGTCCATTGTCTTCCTCTCTACAACCCCTCAAACATTTTACCACCCAAATTTTATCATCCACAAATCTCACCGGTGACATACCGAAAGAGTGGGGAGGCATTGAGGCCTTGACATTGATTAGTATAAGCGATAATGCAATCCAATGAAATATCCCCCATGAACTTTGTAGGTTGAATAACTTACAAATTTTTTCTGTCAATAGGAATTATATTGAAGGTTCCATCCCTTTGTGCATTGGAAACCATACAAACCTTTCATCTCTTACCCTCTGTAATAATATTCTCTCCAGCAAGATCCCGAAAAGCATTGGTTGCTTAAGCAAGCTACAATCATTTCGAGTAGGTGGGGATCAAAATCATACAGGAGAACTCCTGTAAGATTGACCCAACTTAAGATATAAATACTTATACTACTACAATATATGTGCAATATACGTACAATATATGTATAATATACATGTCTTTATGTGTATAGTGCAATATATGTATGATATATGTACAATACTATATGCAATATAAACATAAATATCTAAGTTATAGATGTTCAATTGCTAATTTATAAACTTATGAAATAAATTTGTAGTGTTATACTTGAAGCTTAATGTTTTTATGGACAAAAAAGTATTATAAACTTGTTTAAAATATTTTGTCCGTGTTTATGTAAGAGTTTGTTTTGATTGACTGCCACTTGAATAAGTTGCTAGCTCTGCCATTACTAATTTCGCCTACGCCATACATTTGTTGATTACCTCAGTCACCTTAGCACACTCCATTGACATATAAGGCCAAGTTATTGTATCATGGAGGAACACCTTAAACACCTCAACAAACATATTTAAGTCCTGGAACCCTTTAGACCAAAATCCTTGCACCTGGTTCGGTATTCGATGCAATGAGAATGGACAAAGCTATTGAATTAGTTTTGCAATCGATTGATCTGCATGGTCCATTGCATTCCTCTCTACAACCCCTCAAACATCTTACCACCCGAATTTTATCATCCCACAAATCTCACTAGCGACATACCGAAAGAGTGGGGAGGCATTGAGGCCTTGACACTGATTAATATAAGCGATAATGCAATCCAAAGAAATATCCCCCATGAACTTTGTAGGTTGAATAACTTACAAATTATTTCTGTCAATTAGAATTATATTGAAGGTTCCATCCCTTTGTGAATTGGAAACCTTACAAACCTTTCATCTCTTACCCTCAATAATAATTTTCTCTCCGGCAAGATCTCGAAAAGTGTTGGTCGTTTAAGCAAGCTCCAATCATTTCGAGTAGGTAGGAATCAAAATTTTATGGGAGAACTCCCGTAAGATTGACCCAACTTAAGATATAAATACTTGTACTACTACCATATATGTATAATAATATATGTGCAATATAAGTAAAATATATGTACAATATACGTGTCATTATGTGTATAGTGCAATATATGTGTGATATATGTACAATAATATATGCAATATAAACATAGATATCTAATATTTATCAAAATTTAAAGTTTTAGATATTCAATTGCTAATTTATAAACTTATGAAATAAATTAGTAGTGTTATACTTGAAGTTTAATGTATTTATGGCCAAAAAAGTATTATAAACTTGTTTAAATGATTTTGTTTATGTTTGTGTAAGAGTTAGTTTTGATTGACTCGAGCCCACTTGAATAAGTTGCTAGCTCCGCTATTGACCACAAGTATAGTCCACCTAACTTATACTTCTATATATTTATTTGTACTTCGATGATATCATACACACAATACAAACTGTCTTCCTCTCATCTATACATTTTTTCGCTTATTTCATTCATTATTACTAACAACACAACTTCCTAAAATTCTCCACTCCAACCATGCCACCATCTCTAAGAAATCTTTTCTCAATTTCTCCTTACATTACAAATTTCGCCTACACCATACTATTGTTGATTACCTCATTCACCTTAGCACACTCCATTTACATACAAGGCAAACTTCTTGTATCATGGAAGAACACCTTAAACACCTCAACAAACATATTTCACTCCCGGAACCCTACGGACCAAAATCCTTGCCGTGGTTCGGTATTCGAAGCAATGAGAATGGAAAAGCTGTTGGATTAGTTTTGCGATCGATTAATCTGCATGGTCCATTGCCTTCCTCTCTACAACCCCTCAAACATCTTACCACCCTAATTTCATCATCCACAAATCTCACCGGCGACATACCGAAAGAGTAGGGAGGCATTGAGGCCTTGACATTGATTAATATAAGCGATAATGCAATCGCATAAAATATCCCCCATGAACTTTGTAGGTTGAATAACTTACAAATTCTTTTGGTAAATAAGAATTATATTTAAGGTTTCATCCCTTTGCGCATTGGAAACCTTGAAAACCTTTCATCTCTTAGCCTCGATAATAATTTTAGCTCCGGCAGGATCCCGAAAAGCATTGGTAGTTTAAGCAAGCTCCAATAATTGCGAGTAGGTGAGATTCAAAATCTTACAGAGAACTCCTGTAAGATTGAACCAACTTAGGATATAAATACTTATACTACTACAATATATGTATAATAATATATGTGCAATATACGTAATATATATGTACAATATACATGTCATTATGTGTATAGTGCAATATATGTATGATATATGTACAATAATATATGCCATATAAACATACATATCTAATATTTGTCAAAATTTAAAGTTTTAAATATTCAATTCCTAATTTATAAACTTATGAAATAAATTTGTAGTGTTACACTTGAAGCTTAATGTTTTTACTGCCAAAAAAGTATTATTAACTTGTTTAATTGAGTTTGTCTATGTTTATCTAAGAGTTAGTTTTGATTGACTTGAGCCCCGCTTGAATAAGTTGCAAGCTCCGCCATTGACCAGAAGTATAGTCCACCTAACTTATACTTCTATATATTTATTCGTAGTTCGATGATATCATACACACAATACAAAATGTCTTCCTCTCATCTATACATCTCTCTGCTGATTTCATTCCTTATTAGTAACAACGCAACTTCCTAAATTTCTCTACTCGAACCATGTCACCATGTCTAAGAAATCTTTTCTCAATTTCTCCTTACATTACTAATTTCGCCTACACCATATAATTGTTGATTACCTCATTCACCTTAGCACACTCCAATGACATACAATTCCAAGTTCTTGTATCATGGAGGAACACCTTAAACACCTCAACAAACATATTTAACTCATGGAACCCTTCAGACCAAAATCCCGGCACCTGGTTCGGTATTCAATGTAATGAGAATGGAAGAGTTGTTGAATTAGTTTTGCAATCGATTGATATGCATGGTCCATTGCCTTCCTCTCTACAACCCCTTAAACATCTTACCACCCTAATTTTTTCGTCCACAAACCTCACTGCCGACAAACCGAAAGGGTGGGGAGGCATTGAGGCATTGACATTGATTAATTTAAGCGATAATGCAATCCAAGAAATTATCCCCCATGAACTTTGTAGGTTGAATAACTTACAAATTCTTTCTCTCAAAAAGAATTATATTGAAGGTTTTATCCCTTTGTGCATTGGAAACCTTACAAACCTTTCATCTCTTACCCTCGGTAATAATTTTCTCTCCCGGAAGATCCCGAAAAGCATTGGTTGTTTAAGCAAGCTCCAATCATTTCGAGTATGTGAGAATCAAAATCTTACGGGAGAACTCCCGTAAGAATGACCCAACTTAAGATATAAATACTTATACTAGTACAATATATGTATAATAACATATGTGGAATATACGTACAACATATGAACAACATATGAGTCATTATGAGTATAGTACAATATATGTATGAAATATGTACAATATTATTTTCAATATAAACATAAATATATAATATTTGTCAAAATTTAATGTTTTGGATATTCAAGTGCTAAATGAGAAACTTATGAAATAAATTTATAGTGTTATACTTGAAGCTTCATGTTTTTGTGGCCAAAAGAATTATAAACTTGTTTAAATTATTTTGTTTATGTTTATGTAAGGGTTAGTTTTGATTGACTTGAACCCACTTGAATAAGTTGCTAGCTCCACCATTGACCGGAAGTATTGTCCACCTAACTTATACGTCTATATATTTATTCGTAGTTCGATGATATCATACACACAATACAAAGCTGTCTTCCTCTTATCTATACATGTCTCTCTTGATTTCATTCCTAATTAGTAACAACGCAACTTCCTAGATTTCTGCACTCCAACCATGTCACCATCTCTAAGAAAGTTTTTCTCAATTTCTCCTTACATTACTAATTTCGCCTACACCATACTATTGTTGATTACCTCATTCACCTTAGCACACTCCAATGACATACAAGGCCAAGTTCTTGTATCATGGAGGAACACCTTAAACACCTCAACAAACATATTTAACTCCTGGAACCCTTCAGACCAAAATCCTGGCGCCTGGTTCGGTATTCAATGCAATGAGAATGGAAAAGGTTGTTGAATTAGTTTTGCAATCGATTGATCTGCATGGTCCGTTGCCTTCCTCTCTACAACCCCTCTAACATCTTACCACCCTAATTTTATCATCCACAAATCTCACTTTGGCGACAAACCGAAAGGGTGGGGAGGCATTGAGGCATTGACATTGATTCATATAAGCGATCTGCAATCCAAGAAATTAACCCCCATGAACTTTGTAGGTTGAATAACTTACAAATTCTTTCTGTCAAAAGGAATTATATTGAAGGTTTTATCCCTTTGTGCATTGGAAACCATACAAACCTTTCATCTCTTACCCTTAGTAATAATTTACTCTCCGGCAAGATCCCGAAAAGCATTGGTTGTTTAAGCAAGCTCCAATCATTTCGAGTAGGTGGGAATCAAAATCTTACGGGAGAACTCCCGTAAGAATGACCCAACTTAAGATATCAATACTTATACCAATACAATATATGTATAATAATATATGTGCAATATACGTACAATATATGAACAATATACGAGTCATTATGAGTATAGTACAATATAAGTATGAACTATGTACAATATTATATGCAATATAAACATAAATATAAAATATTTGTCAAAATTTAAAGTTTTAGATATTCAATTGCTAATTTATAAACTTATGAAATAAATTTATAGTGTTATACTTGAAGCTTAATGTTTTTGTGGCCAAAAAGTATTATAAACTTGTTTAAATTATTTTGCCTATGTTTATGTAAGGGTTAGTTTTGATTGACTTGAACCCACTTGAATAAGTTGCTAGCTCCGCCATTGACCAGAAGTATTGTCAACCTAACTTATACGTCTATATATTTATTCGTAGTTCGATGATATCATACACACAATACAAACTGTCTTCCTCTTATCTATACATGTCTCTGCTGGTTTCATTCCTTATTAGTAACAACACAACTTCATAGATTTCTCTACTCGAACGATGTCACCATCTCAAAGAAATGTTTTCTCATTTTCTCCTTACATTACTAATTTCGTCTACACCATACTATTGTTGATTACCTCATTCACCTTAGCACACTCCAATGACATACAAGGCCAAGTTCTTGTATCATGGAGGAACACGTTAAACACCTCAACAAACATATTTAACTCCTGGAACCCTTCAGACCAAAATCCTTGCACCTGGTTCGGTATTCGATGCAATGAGAATGGAAAAGTTGTTGAATTAGTTTTGCAATCGATTGATCTGCATGGTCCATTGCCTTCCTCTCTACATCCCCTCAAACATTTTACCACCCTAATTTTATCATCCACAAATCTCACCGGTGACATACCGAAAGAGTGGGGAGGCATTGAAGCCTTGACATTGATTAATACGGCGATAATGCAATCCAAGGAGATATCCCCCATGAAATTTGTAGGTTGAATAACTTACAAATTTTTTCTGTCAATTGGAATTATATTGATGGTTCCATCCTTTGTGTATTGGGAACCCTACAAACCTCTCATCTCATACCCTTAGTAATAATTTTCTCTCCGGCAGGATCCTGAAAAGCATTGGTCATTTAAGCAAGCTCCAATCATTTCGAGCACGTGGGAATCAAATCTTACGGGAGAACTCCCGTAAGATTGACCCAACTTAAGATATAAATACTTATACTACTATAATATATATACGTACAATAATATGTATGCAATATACGTAAAATATATGTACAATATACGTGTCATTATTATGTGTATAGTGCAATATATGTATGATATATGTACAATACTCTATGCAATATAAACATAAATATCTAATATTTGTTAAAATTTAAAGTTTTTAGATATTCAATTGCCAATTTATAAACTTATGAAATAAATTTGTAGTGTTATACTTGAAGCTTAATTTTTTATGGCCAAAAAAAGTATTATAAACTTGTTTAAAAGATTTTGTATATGTTTATGTAAGAGTTAGTTTTGATTGACTTGAACCCACTTGAATAAGTTGCTCGCTCCGCCATTGACCAGAAGTATAGTCCACCTAACTTATACTTCTATATATTTATTCATAGTTCGATGATATCATATACACAATACAAACTGTCTTCCTCTCATCTATACATTTCTCTGCTGATTTAATTCCTTCTATGTAACAATGCAACTTCCTAAATTTCTCCACTCCAACCATGTTAATTACCGCATTTACCTTAGCACACTTTATTGACATACAAGGCCAAGTTCTTGCTTCATGGAGGAACACTTTAAACACATCAACAAACATATATAACTATCGGAATCCTTCAGACCAAAATCCTTGCACCTGGTTCGGTATTCGATGCAATGAGAATGGAAAAGCTGTTGAATTAGTTTTGCAATCGATTGATCTGCATGGTCCATTACCTGCCTCTCTACAACCCCTCAAATATCTTACCACCCTAATTTGATCATCGACAAATCTCACTGGCGACATGCCGAAAGAGTGGGGAGGCATTGAGGCCTTTACATTGATTAATATAAACGATAATGCCATCCAAGGAAATATCCCCCATGAACTTTGTAGGTTGAATAACTTAAAATTCTTTCTGTCAATAATAATTATAATGAAGGTTTCATCTCTTTGTGCATTGGAAAACTTACAAAATGATCATATCTTACCCTTAGTAATAATATTCTCTCCATCAAGATCCCGAAATGCATTGGTCGTTTAAGCAAGCTCCAATCATTTGGAGTAGGTGGGAATCAAAATGTTACGGGAGAACCCCCGTAAGATTTATCCAACTTAAGATATAAATACTTATACTACTACAATATATGTACAAAAATATTTGTACAATATACGTACAATATATGTTGTAGCCTAAAAATCTACGGCTCCTTTAAAGACATTTGGGCTCATCAGAGCCGTACACATGTGCTCGCCTAAGAAATAAAGAAAAAAGATTTTAACCTTTGGTTATATTCAGTTGGGGAAAAGGCTTACTTTTCGGCCCAAAAGATAGTCGAGCCCTGCCCTTTGTAGGTGGGTGCAGAGTGAGTGGTTGATAACCTCTTACAAATCATGGCTGCCACGTGTCGGGATCCGATTGCTTAGCCAATCGGAGGCCACTATTCTAGGGTAATTTTTAAGGTTAGCTGTCATCTTGCAATCACTATAAATACCCCTGAAATCAGGAGAAAAGTCATTCAATGGAAACACTGCAAAGTTACTCTGTAAAAAATACTCTCTCACTTTCTCTCTCTAGTTCTACTTTTTTCTTTACAACTCCTCATATCTGACTTAAGCTTCGGAGGGGGAACCACCACCCAAACCTCCAGGGTGGGTCCCTTTTTGCAGGTTCGGGAACGAAGCTCAAGCTTGGACTAAGTTGATTCGAGACATTGTTGCACAAGTCTCCAAGTGAAGAACATCTAAAGGATCTTGGTTTACTTCTTTGGACAAGAAAGCTCGGCCTATAGCTTACTTGTTGGACAAGTAGTGGACTAAAGATTTGGCGCCGTACGTGGGGAGACGCAACGATGATCGATTGTCAATCGTCCAACGTTGCCGAAATCGAAGTTTTGGATCAATGTCGAAGACACGGTAGATTATGAGAAACCGCCTCGCGGAAGGGACATACCTCCGATTATTGTCAATGTCCCTGGACCAAGCCAGCAGCCTGTCATTCAGGAGAATCTTGAACGACCAGTGACTGCTGCTCACCTCGAGAACATCTTGAATGACTTTCAGACTAAGATGGCAGCAGTCGTCCAAGAACAGATTAAGAGCAACATGCTGTTTTTCCTTCATAACCTGGAGCCAGCCGCTAACAATCTAGTTCCTCTTAGGTGACGTTCCCAAGAAAACCGTCCAGGTCCTAGTCGACCTATTCGCCAGGAACTATCTAGGAGGACGGCCAGAGGAAAGCAGCCCGGAGGACGGTGATCAACGAAGGAAGATGGTGGAACACTGGTGGTGAGGACCCGTGATCATGTTTGTTCAGCGGGCACCGAATGGAAAGCAGATGCCATGGAATATCTAGAGACGGAGAAAGCTGCTTGCATTACAACGATCGGCAACGGGGTCTACACTATACTTGAGAGACCCTCCTTTGAGGTTGTCATCCGGGAGCGGAAGGACGAAGTTTAAGCCTCTCTCTTGTTCGTCCACGACAAGAAAAGACGGTGGTTCAGCCCATGGTTTATCGGAATCCAACCCCTGCAAACACATCGTCTGATCCTGTGTTAAAGGAAAATCGTAAGGAGTACATACCCATTGCCCTCCGGATTAACTGGCCCACTCCATTCTCGGCCAGGATCATGGAGGCGCCCCCCTTCCCAAAGGTTAAACTCCCTACCATAGAACCTTTTGATGGAACAACAGATCTAGACGATCACCTATCTGCTTACAAACGTCAGATGTACGTCCAAGGAGTAGATGATGCTACCTGGTGTAAGAACTTCCCAGCAACTCTGAAGGGAGTAGCTCAGAAGTGGTTTAACAATCTTTCACCCAATTCAGTCAACAATTTTACTAAACTCAGTTTCTTATTTACTAGTCACTTTGTTGCCAATAAGCAAGAGCAAAAAACAAGCATGCACTTGGGAAAGGTCGTTCAAGGATTCAAGATCTTAATGCCGAGGTGGCCTTTGACACCTTTATCAGGGGACTAAGGCCAGGAAGTTTTAAGTTTGATCTTGTTAAGAAGAAAATCACCACTCTTGCCGAGGCGTTGAGAGAAGCCGAAGCGTTTATACACGCCACTGAAGTGTGTACTGAGGCGAAGCATCCTGAGTCCAAGAAACCTGAAGAGGTTACTCAGCCAAAGAAGAGCAACCCCAAGAAGGCCGAGACTTGGGCCATAACCTCCACCACTACTTCGTCCAGAAGAAGCAAGAGGAAATAGTCTGAGCCTTCTTCATCCAATCCCATCTAATTCACCAAGGACCAATACTCCATTCTCATGGAGATAAATGACCAATATCTGTTAAAGGCTCCAACTGTGATGAAGACTCCTTACGAAATAGGGATAAGTGCAATCTTGTCACTTTCACAAGGACGTGTGGTCATGAGACTAATGAATGTAAGCACCTTAAGAAGGCTTTGGAGGATCTAGCTAGAAAAGGAAAAATGAGCTCCTATTTGCCTCGAGGGGAAGGAAGTTTCGGAGGGAAGGATGATCGGCGAGACTAAGAAGAAGGAGAGTGAAAGCACGGACGAGGATGTTGTTCTCGTAATTTCGGGAGGATTTGTTGTTGGAGTTCCAACCAATAGATGGCACAAAAACTACCTCAGGGAGCTTGGCCAAGTCTTACTAGCTGATCAGACAAAGGCCGAGCCCTTCCCAAAAGTGGTGGTTAGTGAACAAGATCGGGGCAAGGCGAGGACCCCCATGATGATCATTTGGTTGTAGAAATGAAAATAGCAAACTTGAGAGTAAGAAGAATTTTGATTGACACGGAAGCTCGACGGACATCATTAGTGCGATTTCTTGTCAGTTGAAGTTTGATGAGAAGAACTTGGTTCCCGTCCACCATCCCATCATAGGGTTTGGGGGAGGAATCATCCATCCTATGGGAACCATTACTTTGCCCGTCCGAGTGGGAGAGAAGGATGCATCTAGGACTCTGTTTATCAAGTTCTTGGTGGTCCGAGATTTGACAGCCTACAATGTCATACTTGGACGACCAACTCTGAATCATGTTAAAGCTGTAATAGTAACTCACTTGATGCTTATGAAGTATGAGTGTGATGATGGCAAAATTGGCTCCTTGTATGGAGACCCACGGGCGGCTAGGGAATGTTACCTAACTAACCTCAAGCCGTCATCGTGGAAAGCATGCAATGAAGACCAGACGAAGATCGGTGGCGGACGAAAAACGTCTGAAATTGGGAAAGATAAGACGAGGGTTGCTGGCGAAAGGAAAACGTCTGAAATTGTAAAGGACCAAGTGGCCTCGTTGAAAATGGCAATTGAGAGTCCTCAGACGCCTATTGCTCCCTCAAGGAAAACGTCTGAACTTCTCCCCAACAAAAAAAGGAAGTATGAACGCGTCAAGGAAGAGCCACCCTCGTCTGAGGAGGTAATGGCCATCATGGGACTGGCACTAGAACGTCCAGAGCCTGTGGAACTCCCAAAAGATGTCAGTTTGGATGAGGCTCGTCTAGAAAGAACTTTGAATATTAGGTCCTCGCTCTCCCCTGATTTGAGGGGCCTTTTAATCGACTTCTTTGAAAGAATTCCAAGACATGTTTGCTTATTGTGTTGAGGAAATGCCGGGATAAGATCCAGAGATAACCGGTCCACCGGTGAACGTTGACCCAAATTTAAAACTCGTTCGTCAAAAGAAAAGGCACTTAGGTCCGGCCAGGAATCAGGCGGTCGGCCAGGAAGTTCAGAAGTTGTTGGAACCTAAATTCATTAGAGAAACTTGTTATCCAGAGTGGATTGCAAATGTGGTCATGGTGCCAAAGCCTAATGGCACTTGGAGGATGTGTGTGGATTACACTGATCCCAACAAGGCTTGTCCTAAGGACAGTTTCCCTTTGCCTAAGTTGGATCGTCTAGTGGACTCCACAGTAGGCCATGCTTTGTTAAGCTTCGTGGATGCCTATTCTGGTTTTCATCAAATCCCCACGTGGTCTGAGGATCAGGACAAAACGTCCTTTATTACCGAAAAAGGGATGTATGGCTAGTTGAGGATGCCTTTTGTCCTCCGTAATGCGCCAGCCACCTTTCAAAGATTGATCAATACTGTCTTTCAGCCATAATTGGGAAGAAACATGGAAGCATTTATTAATGATAAGATAGTCAAAAGTCGGCAAGAGGAAGGTCATGTTAGTGATTTGAGAGAAACTTTCGAAACTCTCAGAAAATACAAGTTGAAATTGAACCCTGACAAATGTGTCTTTGGAGTCCTGTCGGGGGGAAGTTCTTAGGCTTCTTAGTAGAACATAGTGGAATAGAAGCCAACCCCGAAAAGATCCAAGCTATTCTAGACATGAAGTCTCCATCAAAGGTAAAGGAAGTTCAGCGATTGACGGGTTGCTTCGCTGCCCTTGGACGCTTCTTGTCTAAGTCGGGCGACAAGTGCCATCACTTCTTCGCTACTATCAAGAAGAAGGCCAAGTTTCAGTGGACAACAGAAGCTGAGCAAGCGCTTCAGCAAGTCAAAGATCACCTTCGGCAGCTGCCTAGGTTGGTCAGTCCGGCCGAGAGGGAGAAATTGTTTGTATATTTGGCTGTGTCCACTCAGGCTGTGAGTGTTGTTCTTTTGGATGAAAGAGAGTCCGTGCAAGTTCCAATATACTTTTTTTAGTCATGTGCTCAAGGATGCGGAAAATAGGTACACTCAAGTCGAGAAGTTTGGATTGGCTCTCGTCATGGCCAGTAGAAAGTTAAGACCCTATTTCTTGGCGCACTATATACTCGTCTACACTAACCAACCCATGAAGCAAGTTTTGCAAAAGATTGAAGCCGCCGGTCGGATGTTAAAATGGAATGTTGAGCTTAATATGTTCGCTATATCATTTGAACCAAGGAAAGCCATTAAGGGGCAAGCCTTGGCATATTATATAGTTGAGCTTACTCGGCCAACTATAGAACCAATATTTGATCCAGCTGAAGGGAGGAAGCATTGGACGCTCATGGTTGATGGATCGTCTATCGTCATCGGATGTCGGGCGGGAATCATTTGTCAATCTCCCGGAAAGAGACAAGTTTGAATATGCGCTAAGATTCCAATTCCAAGCGTCCAATAACGAAGCTGAATATGAAGCATTTCTAATTTGGAATCAAAATGTGTAAAGCACCAAGAGCTCTGGAAATTAGGGCCAAATCAGACTCTCTCTTGGTCGTCAGTCAAGTCAACGGGGATTTTGAATGTAAAGAAGCTTCGATGGGAAAATATATGCGTCTGATCAAAGAGGAGATCAAGCCTTTGAAGTGATTTGTTCTTGACCAAGTGCCAAGCTTTGATTTCTCTTTCTGCCAACCAATCTCTCAAAATTGGCCAGCTCGGCTGAAGGTGATGCGCTAAGATTAGTGTTTTGGGAAGTTAAACCCAAAAAGAGTATTGACCAAGAAAACGGGCGGCCTTGCCTTTGGATCCTGTGGAGGCTAAGTATGTGAAGGCTCGAGACAAGTGGTTTGAACTATGGGATGAGACCCTTTACAAGAAGTCATTCAATCGCCCTCTCCTCAAGTGCATCACCAGACTAGATGGTCTAGAGCTTCTGAAGGAACTCCATGAAGGAGCTTGTGCATCTCATATTGGGGGAAGAGCTTTGGGAGAAAAGGCTTTAAGGACGGGGTAATCTTGGCCTACCTAAAAGGAGGACGCCCTCGTCTATGCAAAGAAGTGCCACAGTTGTCAGAAGCGTGGAAACCTGCATCAGAAGCCGTCCAACTACTTAAGTCCCATCTTGTTCCCTCTACCTTTTGCCAAATGGGGCATGGATATAATAGGACCTTTCCCGGTGGCCGCTGGGCAAAAGAATTTTGTGATAGTAGCTGTGGACTATTTCACTAAATGGATAGAGGCTGAAGCCATGCGACGTATAACAACGAACGACGTCAAGGGCTTTATTTGGAAAAACATTATAACTCGTTTTGGCATGCCACATTCCATCGTCTTTGATAATGGTCCACAGTTCGAAACGCCTGAGCTGAAAGATTGGTTGGCAGAAAGAGAAATCAAAGCTCACTTCGCTGCAGTCGCCCACCCACAAGCCAATGAGCAAGTAGAGTCCTTCAACAAGATTCTATCCAATGGAATCAAAAGGAAGTTGGATAATGCTAAGGGACAATGGTTGAAGAACTACAACTAGTGTTATAGTCCATCAGAACAACCGCCAAAAATTCTGCAGGGGAGATACCCTTCATGTTAGTTTATGGCATTGAAGCCGTCTTGCCCATTGAGATTGAAGAACCCATCCTACGAGTCATGCCGTACACACGGAAGATGCCAACCGGCAAGCATTGCGCACGACTTTGGATCAAGTACCCGGAAGTCGGGGGCAATGCCTTGCTAAGAATGCAATTGTACAAGCTGCGAATGGCTCGGGAGTTTAACAAGAGAGTCGCTAGACGACCACTCAAGGTGGGGGATCCGGTTCAAAGGAAGATGGAAGCGGTTGGACGAGCTAAAGAGTCGGGAAACTAACACCAAACTGGGAAGGTCCCATTCTGATTGTCCAAGAGGTGCGAAACGGAACCTTTCATCTCCAAGATCTGGATGGATGACCAATACAACGCACTTGGAACTCAGACACTCTGAAGAAGTACCACGTCTAGCTCAGTTAATATAATACAATTATTAGTCTAAAAGTGACAATAACTTGAACAAAATTACAAAGAACAATAGAGCGTTAAAAATGCTCACTTCTCTGCCGAACATCACTCCCTCGAAGAGACTGGCCAAAGTGTAAGAACCCAAAGGCTAACAACACAAAAATGGCCAACAAATTGACAAAATCTCTAGTAAGAGAAACGTCAAAGTCTCTAAGAGAAAGCTGACCTGAAATAAGCCATTAGTAAAGGATACTTACTTTCAAATACATGGTCAGCTAAGTAGTAAAGACCCTAGTAAGGGATCGCTACTTTCAGACGAGTGTTGCTCCCTCAAGGAAGAAGGCTAAGACATGGTTTGAACATGCATCACAAGCTCGTCCTTAGCCATTGTGAAGACATGGCTAAGACATGTTGGCCACTCTCCTTCTTGGACCACGGCTCGTCCATTAAATACATTTGAGCTAAGCCCAAGAAGGGGGGGATGAGGCAAGCCTATAGGACGAGCTAAAGAGAAAGGTCGTCCAAAAACCTGGACAAACTAGGCAGTAGATGCCCTTGTGATGGTTTGATACTGCAAGACGAGAGTTACCAACTCGAGGAAAACGGCTAAAAGTATGGCTCGTCCACAAAACCGATATGTATTGGCCGCTTTCCTCTTTGGGGCAGGACTCGTCTGAATGAGTAGACCATCCAAAGTTCTAGGACGAACCTCACTAAGTACTTGGGCTACTTTTTGGAAAGATTCACGATCGTCCAAGAACAAGGATGACAATCTTCCCCTATCTTTATTTTGCAAACCGTTCAAAGTTCCAGGACGAGTCTCGTCCTGTACTTGGCTACATTTTGTAAAGATCGTCCAAGGGCAAGTACCGGGGATGACAAGCTTACCTTATTTAAAAGTTGTAGACAGTCCAATAGTCCAAGATGAGTCTCTTTCTGTACTTGGTTAAATTTAGGAAAGATTTACAATCGTCCGAAGACAAGGACGATGATCTTTCCTTAAACATGTGTGTAGATCGTCCAATATTCAGGACGAGGCTCATTTTATACTTAGTCAAAATGGAAGTGCAAGAAAAGAAAGGACAAACAATTCTCAAAAAGTCTTTTCATATATACATCGTAAAAATTTACAGCTTAAGACTTGAAGAGACAAAGCTACGACGGCAAACAAGCCAAGAAACTTAGGAAAGTAAACCTAAAACTAGGCATCATCTTCAGTGCGAGTTTCTTGGTCACCTTCAGGGGCTTCTTCCTCCACCACAACCTCGTCGTCCGAGTCTCAGAATTATGGAGGCTCCTCGGCACAAACCATGGCACGATGAACGTTCTGTTGAATATCCAGGACGGCGAACGAAGGCTGGGAATCTCGCTAGGCTCAACCAACATCCCAAAAGCCTTGACGCCCGGGTCATTGGACGTCTCGATGACTTGAGCCAAGCCTTCTTTGGCGTCGTCAAAGGCCCGGGCCGCTTCCTTCGAGATGGGCATTTTTCGCCCTTAGGAGGATATTCTCCCTTCTCATTTGGACATCAGCTAGAAGAGCAGCATCCCTTTCACCCTTCAACTCAGCGGAGATGGCATCTACCACCATCTTCAAGCGGTCTTGCTCCTTGTATAGCTGGTTGATAGTAACAAGATAATTCTTGTTTTCAGATTCCAAGAGTGCTGATCTCTTCTCCAAGGCCTCCAGGGATTGACGATGGAGGGTATTAGCCATCTCAATGTCATGGATGGCCTTGTCGCCTGCCGTCGTAGCAAGGTGGACGAGTTGCTTGTTCTCCTTTCTAAGCTCCCCTTGCCCACTATTCGATCGGCATGTTGCGAGCAAAAAGTTGGAACAATGAAAACAAAACAAGTCATTATACGAGTTACGAAAAAGAAAAAAATTTTGTACAAGTATAAAACAAAAGCGGCAAAGAAGTTATACCTCAGCGACAAGTTGAGACATGTAGCCCACATGCCCGACTAATGCTCCCCTTAATCCTTTAATATATGATCCAAGGTAACATTTGAAGAGCTCCTGCTTAAGCCGATCTCTTTCTGCTTTGGACATTTTGGCAAAGGCAGCAGAAGACTTCTCGTCCGAGTCTATAGTGGGAGTAGCTGAGGGAAAGCTAGTCCTTTGCCCTTATCTAAAAGGGGGGGGAGTCGAGTTATCTTGATTGGAAAGACAATGGCTTGTCTATTGGATGGACTTATGGACCGTCCGCCGGCCCGCACCGTCCTAACTATGTTTGGATAATATGACTCACCGTGACGAGATGGAGGCCGTCCTAACAGCTAGTGGCATCTCGCGAAACCGGCTTCGCTACCGAGCTGAAGCTCGGGGTAGTTCTCGGTAGCCGTCCTAGGCTCCGGAATAACCAAAGCCAAGGCCGGCTCTGGCCTGATTTCTGCAGAGTCCGCAGGCCGAACGCCCACCTGACCAGCAGGGTTAGAACTCTTCTCCCCCTCGGCAAGGACATCGGTTGAAGGCTCCTCTTTCAGGACTTTGTCCTTCGGAGGAGGCGTGGTCTTCTCTCCAACTCCACCGCGACGAGTAGTCTTCTCCGTCTTCTTCGGGTAAAACCCTTGACCTTTTTGGCCGGAGGTTGGTCTGCAGTGGTGGTAGGCCTCTTCTTGGACGGAAGGATTTACCGGGGAGAAGTTTGTTGGTAGGGGCATTTTTCTCGCAAGAAATTATAATAATGGTCGTCTAAAGATTAAAAGCTATAAACTATTCATAAGGCATCAGACAAGAATCACCCAAAGAAGGAAAGGCGTCCTAGAACGGACACCCCTTTTCCTAAGGGAACCTCGTCCAATCACTAGTGGAAAAAAGCCCATTTGATGCGGTCAAAATCGGGCTTGCGATCCGGTTTTGGTACACATCGGATGGGCTCGCAGCGAGATCCGAAATATTTACTGATCCGGTCCAAAACCTGATCAGTAAATTTTTTACTGATCCGGTTTTGGGTGAAAACCGGATCAATTAAGTAGGTTATCTGATCCGATTTTTAGTGAAAACCGGATCAGTTAACTAGGTTAACTGGTCCGGTTTTCACTAAAAACCGGATGAGATAACCCCCCAAAAACCAAAATTTTTTTTTTTTTTTTGCAATTTTTCATTATTAATCAATACAAAATCAATAATATATATAAAAACTCATTTTATTAAGCATATTATGCCCAATTGAAGCATAAATAATTAAATACATAAATATATTAACATATACAACTATGACATACAAGAAAATATAATCCTATAAAATTTGAGACCTTAATGGTACTAAATCAATCCCAATGACCAACGGGGATATGCAACAAAAGCATCTTACACGGGAGAACTCGAGGATACAAGTGACGATTATATTCACCAATTTAAAACCACCATCATCTCCTGCAATTTTAAATTAGCTACCCATCAATGCCTGAATTCTAAACTAAAAGCAAATATTCAACAAAAACAAGAAAAAAGGGGAATAAACAAATTTCATTTATATAGTGTTATCACTTTGTACTCTCTACCCATCAACCACCATCATATGATGGCTTACTTTGATCATACAAGTAGGCATTAATTAAGTGTGCTATCTAACCTGTATTAGCTGAAGCTGGTTCACCTGCTGCAGGACTAGGCTGAGCATCTCCCCCACCACCTACTCCACTATCATTAACTTTATCATTAAACTCGGACAGGTCAATTTCACTTGATTGCACGCTGCATTATAGAAGATCAATATGGTTTAGCTC
Organism: Beta lomatogona; assembly: GCA_947646795.1. Taxonomy (NCBI): domain Eukaryota; kingdom Viridiplantae; phylum Streptophyta; class Magnoliopsida; order Caryophyllales; family Amaranthaceae; genus Beta; species Beta lomatogona. Next base: position 1,303,111 of record CANSNZ010000269.1, read on the forward strand.
ACAAAGGTTCAAATGATCATATGGAGACAGAAAAAACAAAAAAGTAAAAAGGGCCATGAAAAAGAAAGAGATGTAGATTGTGTTTCTTGCCTAATAACTGATGTCTTCAGTAGTCGAACTGCAACCTTGACATGGCGTGGTAGTACCTACAAGAAAAAAGTCCTTACACATTAAGGTTGATCTGTAAAAGAGCAATGAATAAACATCAAATTCCTGAACGATTAAACACCTCTAATTCCAAGTAACTTCTTGCAATGGCTTCTGATAGCCGGATCAATGCCTCCAGTTGTCTTACAGTCATTCTCTAAGCGATCTACTGCCTGGAGCAGCATCACCTCTTCGAAGAGTGACATACGAGTCAACTAACATTTTCCTTGCTTCAAAACTTAGCTGTTCAAATTCAGAAGAAAATTTTAAAGTTGAGAGCGCAAATTGATATGAAGCTTTCTAGTCAAAGTCATGCAGAAGAAAACCGAAGGACCTTTGGTTTCAATGTTTTTGCATAAGCGACGTAACTTTAAGCTGTGTAGTAGTAATGGTGGGTGATAATGCATCTTCACGTCTTTGGTGCACTCTAACAATATGGTTAGCAATGTGGTAATCAATTTGATCATCTGGATCATCTATCATAACATATACCAAATCAAATCTTGAAAGCATAGCTGGAGGTAGAGCCACATTATACTGTTAAAAGAAGAACACAAGTCAGTGTGATTTCTGAAAGATCCAACTCAAAACTAAGTAAAGGTCTACTAAACTCTGGTGAAAAGCAAATAAGATCAATCCAAGAGATTGTACTAAATTTGAAAGGTGAAATTCCTCACCTTCTATGGTTTTGTTTTGTCATAACGGCCACCAGTAGGATTGACGGCAGCTAAAATCGACGATTCAGAGTAGCCTGTATTCCTGCTTTTGTGATACTTATAGTCTGCTGCTCCATGGCTTCATGAATAGCAACCTTTCAAATGGTAGTCAGATATGAGATCACCTTTAACCTAGACAGGGCATACAAATTGAGGCTCTTAAGAGGAACATACCTAAATAGAATATCAACATCAGAACAGAACCACACAAGAATATGCCTAAATGTTGGTATCATTAGAAACTCAAAATGTTATTCAAAGCAGACAGGTAAGAGATGAACTCACTTCTTTTTCTGAAGTTTGTGCCGCATAAGAAGGGCTGAACCAAAGGCGCCCTTTCCAATCTGCTCTAGTACCTCGTAATTCTCCATTTCTACCACCAATATCTTATATCACATTTCTGGCACCGTCAGAAACAAATCCTACTCCTAACAATTACAAGCAACTATATTCCGAGCAACCATAAAATGATTCGAATAGAGCAAAGCAACAAGTACATTAATGGCACTTGTACAACTTTCGACTATCCCATTCTTATCAACATAAATCAAATTGGCGCAACATCACCATTCCCTGCATGATCCAGTCTACATCTAACTTTAAGCATATAGCTGTAGCAAGTATCACATACATCATATAAAATTTACACATTGCAATACCAGAATTAAGCGACTAAAATTCTTATTAGCAATACTCAACCTCACACTCAATTAAGTCAATTATTTTTCATGGAAAATCATCATCCATTAAATACGTTTCTGTCCAACCAAACGAAACCTAATCAAGCCACATGCTCAAAACCCTAGAAAATCAAACCATATTTTAGATCACTTCGAGCATTTAAATATGATTGTATCATATAATTTCAGTTTCAACACAACCATATACTATAATGGCAATAAAAACCTTCCAATTCAACAATAATCAAGCAAAAGAAAAACAATATCAAATTAGATTGAAAAATAGAAGTACAAAAATGGAAATTTAATGGAGGAATACCTTTAGCAGGAGGCACCATTGATGCTCGAACTGATAAACCCTAGAAAACAATAAAAATCAATTAAGTCAAAACAAAATTAGCAAATCGTAAATTCGCAGATTTTAAGGGAAGAAAAAGAGAGAGAAGGAAAACCTAGGAGAGAGAGTGGAGAGAAGGAGAGTGCGTGGGCTTTATGAGTGTCTCAGAAAAGATTGGGCATGAATACCATACAAAACAACAAAAATCAACTCACATATCGATGCCGGTTGAATCTTCTACAAGAATAAGGCAACGACGAAAACGGAAACGAACTCTGAGTAGTACTAGCTAAAGAACCAGTGAGAACCCGGTTCATCAGATGAGAGGGGGGAAATTAGAGGTTAGAGAGGAGGGAGTGCGATAGTTTCAAGGGGAGAGGTGAGAGAGAGTTTGGGCTGGGTTTTGGGCTTTGTATGCGGAAAAAGAGGCAGACTGAAAATAGGGTGATAGGGGCTGGGAAATGGGCTTGCTCGGTTTTGGGGTCGAGAGAAATGGACGAGAGATGTGGACGCTGGGCCGTTCCTTTTGAGCCGTTCTAAGGGAGCAAGCAGGCGAGAAATGAACAAAAAATCTGATCCGGTCTTGTTAACCGGATCAGATTTTAGAAAAACCGGAGCGGTTTCTAAAATCAGATCCGGTTCACAAAAGGACCGGATCAGATTTTCTGCCCAGCTTTCCCTCCCATTTTTCTAATGATATTCAGATGCGGTTTTGCAAAAACCGAATATGTTACTAAGTGACAGATAAGGTTTTTTCCACTAGTGAAAGAAATTTCCGCTCACAGACGAAGGTGATGCAAAGAAGGAAGCCGTCCAAAAGTGGACGGACTAAAATGACTTCTGTCTAAGGACAGGAAATCAAAGCGTCGTCCAGTATTGGAATTTAAAGTTCCTTAGACGAGAAGGGCCCAAAGAAGGTGGCCATCCAAGCATGGAGACTTTCGTTCTTCGGGTGATTCTTGTCCAAAGACTGATAACAAACTTGGACGAACCCAAATGGTACTCGTCCAAAGCCGTCCAACATCTCAGACGAGCCCAAAGAAGGTGGACGTCCAACCTTAGACGCTTTCCTTCTATGGGTGATTCTCGTCCAAAGGTTGTAAGTAAATCCTTGACGAGGCCGAATGACCCTCGTCCAAAAAAAAAAATATTATTTTACCAGTGTTTCATTCATTTTCTCTGCACTGCTCTTGGCGTACTCCTTCCATAAGTTGTCTGTGAATTTCGACATGCTTATATCCCCCGTCCAAGAATGCTTGAGACGTGTTCTGGCTGAGTCTGCAAAAAAGAGAAGAAAGAGGGTTAGTCCGGTATGGGCTATGGACGAAGCATTTTACTTGGGAATTTGAATGTATACCTCTATCTTCGGCAAACCGCAAGCCGGCGGCGACCAAGAAGTCGTCACTGTAAAACATTTCCTTAAAGGGTATCCAGTTAGGTGGTCCCTTAAAGGATGACTGGCCGGGCCTGGAGTACTCCTTTATTCTGAAGTACTCCACTACCTCCTCGTCATAATGGTCCTCCAACTCCAGCCAGGACTGCTTTCGTCCGGTATTCGTGACGGCTCGGTTATAGAAACCGTAGCCCTCCGGGGCAGAGTCGTTGGCCGCCCTTAGGTAGATGAAGTCGGCCTTCCATTCATGCATCTTTGACGGCTTGTCCTAGGCAGTTACAAAGCAAGGGATGGTTGCACATACTGAGCCATGTTCCATCCACGGCACCAGGAACCTTAGCCGCATAATGAATATGGGTGAAGGCTTGGATAGAGAGGGCCAGGCCCCGCAACTCGCAGACGGCTATAAACGTCAGGACGTTGTGCTAGGCATTTGGAGCCAGTTGGTTGTGACCGATGTTGTAGTAGCGAATCACTTGTTCAATAAAGTCATGCAGGGGAAATCTTAATCCCGCGTCCAAGGCCAGCTTGTAGACGGCGAAGTGATTTTTAGGAGTGCTCAAAATGGTGGCCTCCTTATTAGGGATGACGAAAGAAAAGCCCGGCATGGGCATGAAATTGGACAAATAACTAGGGTCCGGTCCTATTTTTTCTAACCATTTTCGATTGGTCAAAATAAATGCGGGGTCCGAAAGGGGACCCAGGCGCCTTCTAATCTCAAACGAAGTAGTGGAGGCTTCGTCTAACTCATTGGCAGCGCCATAATCACTATCGTTATGTTCCTCGCCAGTTTCCTCCATCTCGGTGTCCCGGCCAGAAGGACTGGCTTCGGGATTTATATGGGAGCCCTCAAAGTTGCGGCTAGGGGAAATGGGGCCGCCCAAAGGCCCAACACTTTGGACCTCTCTTGTCTCATCTGGAACTCGTCCAGTAGACTCCTCCATGTCCGAACTATATGATGGGATTATTACCTTTCTTCTTAGACGGACCGTTTGCTTGACGTGCGCCAGATTACCCTGCACAGGTAAATACTGGGTCGTCTGACTTTCTCGGCCAAAACCACAAAAAAATATATACTCGGCCCGAAGAGGCCCAACTCTAGAATGTGCCGAACAAGAAACACTCTCGGTTCTAGGGTCAAGACAAGCTCTTGGTCGGCTAGGATTATTTGACGAAGAAGATTCCATTTTATTGATTTTCTAAGAGAAAAATAAAGAATAAGATAAAGAATAAAGAACAAAGAAAAGATACCTGCCGAAGAAAGGTGTAAAACGGTCGATCATGACCGGTAAAACCCAGGAAAGGGTGCGTCGCTGCCTCCATTTTTGAATTTGAAAAAACTACCTTGAGTAAAAGGGTATTAACCGTCAGATGGGCCAACAGTGAAAACCCTTTTAGGGGCAAATGTTGTAGCATAAAAATCTACGGCTCCTTTAAAGACATTTGGGCTCATCAGAGCCGTACACGTGTCCTCACCTAATAAATAAAGAAAAAAGATTTAAACCTTGGGTTATATTCAGTTGGGGGAAAAAGGCTTACTTTCCTGGCCCAAAAGATAGTCTGAGCCCATCCCCTTGTAGGTGGCTGCAAGTGAGTGGTTGATAACCTCTTACAAATCATGGCCTGCCACGTGTTAGGATCTGATTGCTTAGCCAATCAGAGGCCACTATTCTAGGGTAATTTTTAAGGTTAGCTGTCATCTTGCAATCACTATAAATACCCCGAAAATCAGGAGAAAGGTCATTCAATGCAAACAGTGCAAAGTTACTCTGTAAAAATACTCCCTCACTTTTTCTCTCTAGATCTACTTTTTTTCTTTACAACTCTTGATATCTGACTTAAGCTTTGGAGGGGGAACCACCACCCAAACCTCAAGGGTGGGTCCCTTTTTGCTGGTTCGGGAACGAAGCTCAGGCTTGGACTAAGTTGATTTAGACATTGTTGCACAAGTCTCCAAGTGAAGAACATTTAAAGGATACTTGTTTACTTGCTAGACAAGAAAGTTCAGCCTATAGCTTACTTGTTGGACAAGTAGAGGACTAAACATTTGGCGCCGTCTGTGGGGAGATGCAACGATGACTGATTGTCAATCGTCCAACGTTGCCAGAAATCGAAGTTTTCAGATCAATGTCGAAGACACGGTAGATCATGAGAGACCGCCTCGCGAAAGGGACATACCTCCGATTATCGTCAATGTCCCTGGACCAAGCCAGCAGCCTGTCATTCAAGAGAATCTTGAACGACCAGTGACTGCTGCTCACCTCGAGAACATCTTGAATGACTTTTAGACTAAGATGGCAGCAGTCGTCCAAGAACAGATTAAGAGCAACATGCTGTTTTTCCATCATAACCTGGAGCTAGCCGCTAAAAATCCAGTTCCTCTTAGGTGACGTTCCCAAGAAAACCGTCCAGGTCCTAATCGACCTGTTCGCCAGGAACTATCTAGGAGGACGGCCAGAGGAAAGCAGCCAGAGGACAGTGATCAACGAAGGAAGATGGACTGGAACCTGGTGGTGAGGACCCATGATCATGTTTGTTCAAGCGGGGACCGAATGGAAACAGATGCCATGGAATATCTAGAGACGGAGAAAGCTGCTGCATTACAACGATCAGCAACAGGGTCTACACTATACTTGAGAGACCCTCCTTTGAGGTTGTCATCCAGAGCAGAAGGACGAAGTTTAAGCCTCTCTCTTGTTCGTCCACGACAAGAAAAGACGGTAGTTCAGCCCATGGTTTATCGGAATCCAACCCCTGCAAACACATCGTCTGATCCTGTGTTAAAGGAAAATTGTAAGGAGTACATACCCATTGAGGGAAAGCTGGGAGCCCTCCGGATTAACTGGCCCACTCCATTCTCGGCCAGGATCATGGAGGCGCCCCCCTTCCCAAAGGTTAAACTCCCTACCATAGAACCTTTTGATGGAACAACAGATCTAGACGATCACCTATCTGCTTACAAACGTCAGATGTACGTCCAAGGAGTAGATGATGCTACCTGGTGTAAGAACTTCCCAGCAACTCTGAAGGGAGTAGCTCAGAAGTGGTTAAACTCCCTACCATAGAACCTTTTGATGGAACAACAGATCTAGACAATCACCTATCTGCTTACAAACGTCAGATGTACGTCCAAGGAGTAGATGATGCTACCTGGTGTAAGAACTTCCCAGCAACTCTGAAGGGAGTAGCTCAGAAGTGGTTTAACAATCTTCCACCCAATTCAGTCAGCAATTCTACTAAACTCAGTTTCTTATTTACTAGTCACTTTGTTGCCAATAAGCAAGAGCAAAAAACAAGCATGCACTTGGGAAAGGTCGTCCAAGGACCTAAAGAAGCTCTTAGAAGTTTTGTTAAGAGATTCAATCTGGAAGCCCTTCAGATTCAAGATCTTAATGCCGGGGTGGCCTTTGACGCCTTTATTAGGGGACTAAGGCCAGGAAGTTTTAAGTTTGATCTTGTTAAGAAGAAAATCACCACTCTTGCCGAGGCGTTGAGAGAAGCCGAAGCGTTTATACACGCCACTGAAGTGTGTACTGAGGCGAAGCATCCTGAGTCCAAGAAACCTGAAGAGGTTGCTCAGCCAAAGAAGAGCAACCCCAAGAAGGCCGAGACTTGGGCCATAACCTCCACCACTACTTCGTCTAGAAGAAGCAAGAGGAAAGAGTCTGAGCCTTCTTCATCCAATCCCATCGAATTCAGCAAGGACCAATACTCCATTCTCATGGAGATAAATGACCAATATCTGTTAAAGGCACCAGCTGTGATGAAGACTCCTTACAGAAATAGGGATAAGTGCAAGTATTGTCACTTTCACAAGGACTGTGGTCATGAGACTAATGAATGTAAGCACCTTAAGAAGGCTTTGGAGGATCTAGCTAGAAAAGGAAAAATGAACTCCTATTTGCCTCAAGGGGGAAGGAAGTTTTAGAGGAAGGATGATCGACAGACTAAGAAGAAGGAGAGTGAAAGCACGAACGAGGATGTTGTTCTCGCAATTTCAGGAGGATTTGTTGTTGGAGGACCAACCAATAGATGGCACAAAAATTACCTCTGGGAGCTTGGCCAAGTCTTACTAGCTGATCAGACAAAGGCCGAGCCCTTCCCAAAAGTGGTGGTTAGTGAACAAGATCGGGGCAAGTTGAGGACCCCCCATGATGATCCTTTGGTTGTAGAAATGAAAATAGCAAACTTGAGAGTAAGAAGAATTTTGATTGACACCGGAAGCTCGACGGACATCATTAGTACTGATTTCTTGTCCAGATTGAAGTTTGATGAGAAGAACTTGGTTCCCGTCCACCATCTCATCATAGGGTTTGGGGGAGGAATCATCCATCCTATGGGAACCATTACTTTGCCCGTCCGAGTGGGAGAGAAGGATGCCTCTAGGACTCTGTTTATCAAGTTCTTGGTGGTCCGAGATTTGACAGCCTACAATGTCATACTTGGACGGCCAACTCTGAATCATGTTCACTAGTGGAAAAAAACGGAAGGGCTGCGCTGCAAGGGCTGCCTTTTTTGAAAAACGCAGCCCTTCTTAGTGAAGGGCTGCGGTTAGCCCAAAAACCGCAGCCCTTCACTTACGAAGGGTTGCGGTCAATGCAAAAACCGCAGCCCTTTTAGTGAAGGGCTGCGGAGGGCTGCGGTTTTTAAAAAAACGCAGCCTTATAAGTAATAAAGGGCTGCGTTTTTTAAAAAACGCAGCCCTTCATGGGCTTTTTTTTAAAAAACTTTTGAAAGGAAATAATCGCGGGCTTAACATATTAAGCGGGCTCATTTTGGAAGGAGATCTCCCTCATTCTCTCTCCTCTCTCACGTCCTTCCTTCTCCCTCACCCTCCTTCCTTCTCCCTCCTTCTCCCTTCTCTCTCACGTTGTTCCTTCTCCCTCACCCTCCTTCCTTCTCCCTTCTCTCTCACGTCCTCCCTCCTTCCACAACAACAAATATTCGTTCTCTCTCACCGCCGCGCCGCGCCGCGCCGAATATTCGTTCCTTGTCGTTCGTCCTTGCCGCGCCGTGCCGCGCTGTTCCTCGTCGTTCGTCCTTCGAAGTCCGGCCATCCTTTCGTCGCCGTCGAACTCAGCTTAAGCAACGACAACAACAAGGGATGATTTTTTGTTTTTCAGATCTATAATTTCTTGATCTTTGTTTTGATTAATGTTCATGTAATTTCAGATCTATAATTTTTCTCTTTTGTATTTTCGTTCGTTATTTTTCATTTTTGTTCATTTTCGTTCATTTTATTCATTTTTGTTCATTTTCGTTCATTTTTTTTTCATTTTCGTTCCTTTTTTTTCATCTCCGTTTGTTTTTTTTTTATTTTCGTTCCTTTTATTCATTTTCGTTTTGATATTTTCGTTCGTTTTGATCTTTGTTTTTTTTTTTTTTCGTTCCTTTTTGTTCTGTATACTTCAATCTTTTCTGTTTTATATTGTTCTGCATAGATATTTAATGCATAGTAGTAATCACTTGTTTGATTTTGTTTTAGTTGGCAGTTTGTCATAAACCATGATTCTATTTTCTTTTGTGCTTATTAATACGTTGTATAATAAAGAGTTAAGATTTGATACTAATCTTAATAAACAATATCAACATGAAGTAGATATATTTAGGAGTAAAAAAATGCAAAAATTTTTTGGGTCAAAAGGGTTGCGGTTATGGTCAAAACCGCAGCCCTTTGTACAAAGAAGGGCTGCGGTTTAAAAACGCAGCCCTTCACTTTTAGTGAAGGGCTGCTACAGAAAGGGCTGCTGGCCAAAAACGCAGCCCTTAGGGCTGTTTTGACCGCAGCCCTTCCGTTTTTTTCCACTAGTGGTTAAAGCTGTAATAATAACTCACTTGATGCTTATGAAGTATGAGTGTGATGATGGCAAAATTGGCTCCTTGTATGGAGACCAGCAGGCGGCTAGGGAATGTTACCTAACTACCCTCAAGCCGTCACCTTGGAAAGCATGCAATGAAGACCAGACGAAGATCGGTGGCGGACGAAAAACGTCTGAAATTGGGAAAGATAAGACGAGGGTTGCTGGCGAAAGGAAAACGTCTGAAATTGTAAAGGACCAAGTGGCCTCGTTGAAAATGGCAATTGAGAGTGCTCAGACGCTTGTTGCTCCCTCAAGGAAAACGTCTGAACTTCTCCCCAACAAAAAAAAGGAAGTATGAACGCGTCAAGGAAGAGCCACCCTCGTCTGAGGAGGTAATGGCCATCATGGGACTGGCACTAGAACGTCCAGAGCCTGTGGGAGTCCCAGAAGATGTCAGTTTGGATGAGGCTCGTCCAGAAAGAACTTTGAAGATTGGGTCCTCGCTCTCTCTTGATTTGAGGGGCCTTTTAATCAGCTTGCTGAAAGAATTCCAAGACGTGTTTGCTTATTGTGTTGAGGAAATGCCTGGATAAGATCCAGAGATAACCGTTCACCGGCTGAACGGTGACCCAAATTTAAAACCTGTTCGTCAAAAGAAAAGGCATTTAGGTCCGGCCAGGAATCAGGCGGTCGACCAGGAAGTTCAGAAGTTGTCGGAACCTAAATTCATCAGAGAAACTTATTATCCAGAGTGGATTGCAAATGTGGTCATGGTGCCAAAGTCTAATGGCACTTGGAGGATGTGTGTGGATTACACTGATCTCAACAGGGCTTGTCCTAAGGACAGTTTCCCTTTGCCTAAGTTGGATCATCTAGTGGACTCCACAGCCGGCCATGCTTTGTTAAGCTTCATGGATGCCTATTCGGGTTTTCATCAAATCCCCATGTGGTCTGAGGATCAGGACAAAACATCCCTTATTATCGAAAAAAGGGTCTGTATGGCTGGTTGAGGATGCCTTTTGGCCTCCGTAATGTGCCAGCCACCTTTCAAAGATTGATCAATACTGTCTTTCAGCCATAATTGGGAAGAAACATGGAAGCATTTATTAATGATATGATAGTCAAAAGTCGGCAAGAGGAAGGTCATGTTAGTGATTTGAGAGAAACTTTCGAAACTCTCAGAAAATACAAGCTGAAATTGAACCCGAGCAAATGTGTCTTTGGAGTCTTGTCGGGGAAGTTCTTAGGCTTCTTAGTAGATCATAGGGGAATAGAATCCAACCCCGAAAAGATCCAAGCTATTCTAGACATGAAGTCTCCGTCAAAGGTAAAGGAAGTTCAGCGATTGACGGGTTACTTGGCTGCCCTTGGACGCTTCTTGTCTAAGTCGGGCGACAAGTGCCATCACTTCTTCGCTACTATCAAGAAGAAGGCCAAGTTTGAGTGGACAGCAGAAGCTGAGCAAGCGCTTCAGCAAGTCAAAGATCACCTTCGGCAGCTGCCTAGGTTGATCAGTCCGGCCGAGGGGGAGAAATTGTTTGTATATTTGGCTGTGTCCACTCAGGCTGTGAGTGTTGTTCTTTTGGATGAAAGAGAGTCCGTGCAAGTTCCAATATACTTTTTTAATCATGTGCTCAAGGATGCGGAAAATAGGTACACTCAAGTCGAGAAGTTTGGATTGGCTCTCGTCATGGCCAGTAGAAAGTTAAGACCCTATTTCTTGGCGCACTATATACTCGTCTACACTAACCAACCTATGAAGCAAGTTTTGCAAAAGATGGAAGCCACCGGTCGGATGTTAAAATGGGCTGTTGAGCTTAATATGTTCGCTATATCATTTGAACCAAGGAAAGCCATTAAGGGGCAAGGCATGGCAGATTTTATAGTTGAGCTTACTCGGCCAACTATAGAACCAATATTTGATCCAGTTGAAGGGAGGAAGCATTGGACGCTCATGGTTGATGGATCGTCCACTGTCAATGGATATGGGGTAGGAATCATTTGTCAATCTCCAGAAAGAGACAAGTTTGAATATGCGCTAAGATTCCAATTCCAAGCGTCCAATAACGAAGCTGAATATGAAGCACTTCTAGCTGGAATCAAAATGTGTAAAGCGCCAAGTAGGGGTGTGCACAAACCGGTCCGGACCGGAATTTGGACCGGACCGGACCGGTTGGACCGGAATTTCTATTATTTTAGTAAAAAAAAAAATTTTATATGTAAAAAAAAATTAAATGGTAGAAAGTTAGAAACTTAAAAACCTACTATTTATTCTTTTAGGATTATTGACATTAAAATTTTGAATGTATATAATTTATAAATATATTCAAATAAAATAAAAAAGATCTTTTAAAAAAAAAAAAAAATTCGGTCCAAGAGGTCCAGGACCGGACCGGACCGGAAAAATTCCTTTCCAAACCGAACCGGACCAAAATTTTTCCGGTCCGGTCCCATTCCAGGAAAACCCCGGATTTCGGTCCACCGGTCCGGTCCTGGACCGGTGCACACCCCTAGCGCCAAGAGCTCTGGAAATTAGGGCCAAATCAGACGGAATGTAAAGAAGCTTCGATGGGAAAATATATGCGTCTGATCAAAGAGGAGATCAAGCCTTTGAAGGGATTTGTTCTTGACCAAGTGCCAAGGTCAGAAAATCATCAAGCATACGCTCTCTCAAAACTGGCCAGCTCGGCTGAAGGTGATGCGCCAAGAACAGTGTTTTGGGAAGTTAAACCCAAAAAGGGTATTGACCAAGAACAAATCATGTTGCTTAACCGAGGGGCAGTTTGGATGGAGCCCATAATAGAATACAAGAAAACAGGACGGCTGCCTTTGGATCCTGTGGAGGCTAAGTATGTGAAAGCTCGAGACAAGTGGTTTGAACTATGGGATGAGACCCTTTACAAGAAGTTATTCAATCGCCCTCTCCTCAAGTGCATCACCAGAAAAGATGGTCTAGAGCTTCTGAAGGAACTCCCTGAAGGAACTCCATGAAGGAGCTTGTGCATCTCATATTGGGGGAAGAGCTTTAGGAGAAAATACTTTAAGGACGGGGTACTACAAGCCTACCTAAAAGGAGGACGCCCTCGTCTATGCAAAGAAGTGCCACAGTTGTCAGAAGCATGGAAACCTGCATCAGAAGCCGTCTAACTACTTAAGTCCCATCTTGTTCCCTCTGCCTTTTGCCAAATGGGGCATGGATATCCTAGGACCTTTCCCAGTGGCCGCTGGGCAAAAGAATTTTTTGATAGTAGCTGTGGACTATTTCACTAAATGGATAGAGGCTGAAGCCATGCGAGGTATAACAACGAACGACGTCAAGGGCTTTATTTGGAAAAACATTATAACTCATTTTGGCATGCCACAGTCCATCGTCTTTGATAATGGTCCACAGTTAGAAACGCCTAAGCTGAAAGATTGGTTGGCAGAAAGAGAAATCAAAGCTCACTTCGCTGCAGTCGCCCACCCACAATCCAATGAGCAAGTAGAGTCCTTCAACAAAATTCTATCCAATGGAATCAAAAGGAAGTTGGATAATGCTAAGGGACAATAGGTTGAAGAACTACAGCTAGTGTTATGGTCCATCAGAACAACAGCCAAAAATTCTGCAGGGGAGACACCCTTCACGTTAGTTTATGGCATTGAAGTCGTCTTGCCCATTGAGATTGAAGAACCCATCCTACGAGTCATGATGTACACGGAAGATGCCAACTGAGCAGCATTGCGCACGACTTTGGATCAAGTACCAGAAGTCAGGGGCAATGCCTTGCTAAGAATGCAATTGTACAAGCTGCGAATGGCTCAGGAGTTTAACAAGAGAGTCGCTAGACGACCACTCAAGGTGGGGGATTTGGTTCTAAGGAAGATGGAAGCGGTTGGACGAGCTAAAGAGCTGGGGAAACTAACACTAAACTGGGAAGGACCCATTCTGATTGTCCAAGAGGTGCGAAGCGGAACCTTTCATCTCCAAGATCTGGATGGACGGCCAATACAGCGCACTTGGAACTCATACACTCTGAAGAAGTACCACGTCTAGCTCAGTTAATATAATACAATTATTAGTCTAAAAGTGACAATAACTTGAACAAAATTACAAAGAACAATAGAGCGTTAAAAATGCTCACTTCTCTGCCGAACATCACTCTCTCGAAGAGACTGGCCAAAGTGTAAGAACCCAAAGGCTAACAACACAAAAATCGCCAACAAATTGACAAAATCTCTAGTAAGAGAAACGTCAAAGTTTCTAAGAGAAAGCTGACCTGAAATAAGCCCTTAGTAAAGGATACTTACTTTCAAATACACGGTCAGCTGAGTAGTAAAGACCCTAGTAAGGGATCGCTACTTCCTGACGAATGTTGCCCCCTCAACGAAGCCGGCTAAGACATGGTTTGAACATGCATCACAAGCTCGTCCTTAGCCATTGTGAAGACATGGCTAAGACATGTTGGCCGCTCTCCTTCTTGGACCACGGCTCGTCCATTAAATACAGTTGAGCTAAGCCCAAGAAGGGGGGGATGAGGCAAGCCTATAGGACGAGCTAAAGAGAAAGGTCGTCCAAAAATCTGGACAAACTAGGCAGTAGATGCCCTTGTGATGGGTTGATACTGCAAGACGAGAGTTACCAACTCGAGTAAAATGGCTAAAAGCATGGCTCGTCCCCAAAACCGATATGTATTGGCCGCTTTCCTCCTTGGGCAGGACTCGTCTAAATGAGTAGACCATCCAAAGTTCCAGGACGAACCTCACTAAGTACTTGGCTACTTTTTGGAAAGATTCACGATCGTCCAAGAACAAGGATGACAATCTTCCCCTATCTTTATTTTGCAAACCATCCAAAGTTCCAGGATGAGTCTCGTCTTGTACTTGGCTACATTTTGTAAAGATCGTCCAAGGGCAAGTACCAGGGCAAGCTTACCTTATTTATTCAGGACGAGGCTCATTTTATACTTAGTCAAAATGGAAGTGCAAGAAAAGAAAGGACAAACAATTGGCAAAAAGTCTTTTCATATATACTTCGCAAAAATTTCGGAAAGTAAACCTAAAACTAGGCATCATCTTCAGTGCGAGTTTCTTGGTCACCTTCAGGGGCTTCTTCCTCCACCACAGCCTCATCGTCCGAGTCTAAGAATTCTGGAGGCTCCTCGGCACAAACCATGGCAGGTATTACCCATCTCAATGTCATGGATGGCCTTGTCGTTTGCCGTCATAGCAAGGTGGACGAGTTGCTTGTTCTCCTTTCTAAGCTCCCTCGCCCACTCTTCAGTCAGCATGTTGCGAGCAAAAAGCTGGAACAATGAAAACAAAACAAGTCATTATACGAGTTACGAAAAAGAAAAAATTTGTACAAGTATAAAACAAAAGCGGCAGCAAGTTATATGATTCAAGGTAACATTTGAAGAGCTCCTGCTTAAGCCGATCTCTTTCTGCTTTGGACATTTTGGCAAAGGCAGCAGAAGACTCCTCGTCCGAGTCTATGGTGGAAGTAGCTGAGGGTAAAGCTAGTCCTTTGCCCTTATCTAAAAAGGGGGGGGGTGGGGAGTCAGTTATCTTGATTGTAAAGACAATGGCTTGTCTATTGGACGGACTCATGGACCGTCCGCCGGCCCGCACCGTCCTAACTATGTTTGGATAATATGACTCACCAGACGAGATGGAGGCCGTCCTAACAGCTAGTGGCATCTGCGAAACCAGCTTCGCTACCGAGCCGCTGAAGCCCGGGTAGTTCTCAGTAGCCGTCCCAGGCTCCGGAATAACCAAAGCCAAGGCCGACTCTGGTCTGATTTCTGCAGAGTCCGCAGGCATAACGCCCACCTGACCAGCAGGGTTAGAACTCTTCTCCCCCTCGGCAAGGACAGCGGTTGAAGGCTCCTCTTTCAGGACTTTGTCCTTCGGAAGGGGCATGGTCTTCTCTCCAACTCCACCAGCCAGAGTAGTCTTCTCCGTCTTCTTCCGGGTAAAACCGTTGACTTTTTTGGCCGGAGGTTGGTCTGCAGTGGTGGTAGGCCTCTTCTTGGGCGAGAAGGATTTACCAGGAGAAGTTTGTTGGTAGGGGCATTTTTCTGCAAGAAATTATAATAATGGTCGTCTAAAGATTAAAAGCTATAAACTATTCATAAGGCATCAGACAAGAATCACCCAAAGAAGGAAAGGCGTCCTAGAATGGACACCCCTTTTCCTAAGGGAACCTCGTCCAAAGAAATTTCCGCACACAGACGAAGGTGATGCAAAGAAGGAAGCCGTCCAAAAGTGGACGGACTAAAATGACTTCCGTCTAAGGACAGGAAATCAACTCGTCGTCCAGTATTGGAATTTAAAGTTCCTCAGACGAGAAGGGCCCAAAGAAGGTGGCCGTCCAAGCATGGACGCTTTCCTTCTTCGGGTGATTCTCGTCCAAAGACTGATAACAAACTTCGATGAACCCAAATGGTACTCGTCCAAAGCCGTCCAACATCTCAGACGAGACAGGCCCAAAGAAGGTGGACGTCCATCCTTAGACGCTTTCCTTCTTTGGGTGATTCTCGTCCAAGGGTTGTAATTAAATCCTTGACGAGGCCGAATGACCCTCGTCCAAAAAAAAAAAATTATTTTACCAGTGTTTCATCCATTTTCTCTGCACTGCTCTTAGCGTACTCCTTCCATAAGTTGTCTGTGAATTTCGACATGCTTATATCCCCCGTCCAAGAATGCTTGAGACGTGTTCTGGCTGAGTCTGCAAAAAAGAGAAGAAAGAGGGTTAGTCCGGTATGGGCTATGGACGAAACATTTTACTTGGCGGCAAACCGCAAGCCGGCGGCAACCAAGAAGTCGTCACTGTAAAACATTTCCTTAAAGGGTATCCAGTTAGGTGGTCCCTTAAAGGATGACTGGTCGGGCCTACAGTACTCCTTTATTCTGAAGTACTCCACTACCTCCTCGTCATAATGGTCCTCCAACTCCAGCCAGGACTGCTTTCGTCCGGTATTCGTGACGGCTCGGTTATAGAAACGGTAGCCCTCCGTGGCAGAGTCGTTGGCCGCCCTTAGGTAGATGAAGTCGGCCTTCCATTCATGCATCTTTGACGGCTTACCCCAGACAGTTACAAAGCCAGGGATGGTTGCAGATACTGAGCCATGTTCCATCCACGGCACCAGGAACCTTAGCCGCATAATGAATATGGGTGAAGGCTTGGATAGAGAGGGCCAGGCCCCGTGACAGGCTAAAGTCGTATCACCTTATCAAAAATAACCTAAAGTCCACTAACAAGTAGTCAGGGAAGTCAGGATCGAATCCACAGGGAGAAAGTTATATTATTGTATCTGAATTCTAATATTATACTAACTAAATCTGATGAAAATTGGTGTGTGACTAAACTAATAGGCAAATGATAGAACTAAATATGAAGATAATAATCAATTAATAAAGAACTAGGATTATGGATCACTATGAATACAATTCGGGAAATCAGAGACGAATAATAATCACCCAATAAGTCAATTTATCTAGGGCACATGTAATTTCTCTCGAACATTACGTCCCTCAAAGATCACCTAGCCGCTCTCGCATGGTCAAGGATCACTATGCCTAATGATTGAAAGCCTATACAAAATCTCTCCTCTCGAAGCAGATTCAATATTGCGGTAGTAGAAATACAAATCAGGCCTAATTCATAAATCTAGCATGAACGATTCAATCACAGGAAACAATTGAAATAAAGGGTAATTATACTAATCTATCAATCCTTCATTGCATACATAGATCCCCACAATCCTAGAAATAAAACTACTCACTCATGCTTGAGAAAACAATAACAAATTTCATATAAAAATCCATACTTTGAACTATTGCAAATAACTAAGAAACTAATCTAATCAATAATAGCAAAAGCAAATAATAATGAAGAGAACAAGGAAGAAGATTACCAAATTAATGAACTATATTAAACTTGCGAATAATCCAAAGGTTCAATCTTGAATCACAATGAAAAGTATTAAAATCTAGGGTTCTTGAGAGAGTCTATGAGAAAATAAGAGCTAAAACAAAGATAAAACAAAGATACTAATAAAAGTTTTCAAATCCCTATTTATACTAACTGGCCCAAAATCATTAAATGAGCGCGCGGAGGTTGTTGCCCGATCGGGCCAACTAAGCCCGATGACATCGGGCTCAAACGAAGCAGCAGGGATCAAAACAGGACCCCGCCCGATGACATCGGGCCGACCCGCCCGATGGAGTCGGGCTGCACACCAATGGTTCCAGGGACAGGCGCAGGACAAGCCAAGGACGCCCGATGAGATCGGGCCTATCCGCCCGATCGGGCTTCTCACCGTAATAACGATCGGGCAACGTTGCCCGATCGGGCCCGCAACGTCTCTCATCTGTGGCTTCTGAAGACGATGACGCCCGATCGGGCGTGTTGCGCCCGATCCGATCGGGCTCAGTTCCAATCCTCATTCCTTGGCTTCAAACGCCAAGGGTTCAATGCTTCTTCGCCGTAGATCCCGAAAAGTATCCTCGGGACTTTAGAACTCATCAAATATGTTTTCGAACCTCTCCAGTCCGGTGAAATAGTCGATAGTGGTAGAAAATAGAGAGATAACTCCCTAAAACCTGCAATCAGACACAAAACAGAAAACCACAACTAGATGGAGAGAGTTAGCATAAAATGGCTCCTAAGAGCACCATTGATACACATTTTAGCTCAAATACAGGTGGAAAAACACTATATTAAATCATCACATCAAACTCCCCCAAGCTAAACCTTTGCTTGTCCTCAAGCAAAGCACAACAGGAATAAGAATAGGATTGCTTCACCCCTCAGATGGAAAAGTTTAAACTCAATTATTTCCAACTCAAAATCATTCAAGCAAGCAAAATTCAAGTTCAGTTGCTCAGATCACCCGACTACCAATCACTTAAGTAAACCATCAAACGTAGCCGCCCTACATATCATGCAAATCTTGAAAAGGTACTCACCGAGGTGTCACTCTTCTCAATTTTGTGGCGGGCAAAATATGTGCCCGATCTCTCACCAACCCAACCATAATAGCCCTTCCCACTCACACTCTCATGTGTTTAGAAAGGTATAATATCGCTCATCCTAATCAGGTCGACTCAAATAACAAACTTAATCTTCAACTTTGGCATATTGACTCAGTATTATTCCAATATACAATCAAACATGTGCTCAAAAGGTCTTTATCAGGGTTGTAATGGGGCTTGGGTAAAGGTTCGGAAATTATTTAGGAAATGTGGTGGAAAAGCCAAGAAAGGGGAGCAAAAAACACTAGTAGGACTAAGTGTGGTCAAAACAACTCCCATGGCAACAACAACATAACCAAGATAATAACCAACTTTTGAAGTTTCACGAACCAACCAATAACCGTCATTTTCAACATAATTTCCAACACTTTTGAAAGTTAACGAGTGAAGATCATAGAAATTTTTCGATTTTTCACTATCAAAATTTTTTTTTTCTTTCTTTCTTTCACTTTATTTTTCTTTTTCTTTCTTTGTACAACCTTATCATTATTTTCCAACCGCCCTACGGAATCAACCACACAATATGATATAAACTTAGCAAATGCTCCCCAAGCTAGGCTTGAGACAATAGTCAAGGTAAAGGCTCAAGGTGTGTAATGTGGTTTAATATAGATCCAAAAATAAGTCATTAGGCTCGGCGGGGCTAGGGGGAAAATTCATTAAACAACTCGAGGCTTAAAATTAGACAAATGAACGCCTCTATCACAAAGACATGCCTAAAGTTACCGAACTCAACGAGTACAATGCCAAAACCAAGATAAGAATGCTACGAGGAACTAACACACAAGAATAAATCGGATATAGAGATAAATCCGAGGGCTAGAATGAATCCTCACAATCTAACCAATTCAAGCATGCAGTTAAAATAGGCACTTTATCATCAAAATTCACTCAAGATCAAGGCAGTCAAAGATCACATCACAACGTCCCAATCACAAATGCCCAACTATCCAAGATAATGAGTTAAATCATTTTTCAAAATAAGTTCGGGGCACGTGGAAGCAATCAAACTATTCAAATTCAACTCGTATTTTTGTGATTTTTCAATTTTTTTAAAGCGATTAAACTACCTTAACTATCCTAAAAAGCAGTAAAACAAAAGGAAAACATAAAAAACAAAAAGAAAAACACTACTAATACTTACGTAAATCTAATACTTACGAAATCCTCCCCAGTCGAACTTGGCAATGGCCTCATTGCAACAAGGGAAAGGAAAGGGACACGGGCATCAGCCATCCATAGAAATGTCCGCACCATCATCATCCTCACCTCCATCATCCTCACCTCCGTCATCCTCACCTCCGTCATCCTCACCTCCGCCACCCCTACTACTGGACCCTGGCTGGCTGTAATTCGGGTTCCAAGAGTACCAGGATGGGTGGGCGTCGGCTTCGCAATCGTATCTTGTCTGCGGTAGTCATCGTACGGGGGATACGAGCTAGGTGTTGATCATTGGCTAATGTATCAACACGCCGGCCGAGGCTCGGAGAAGGACGGAGTTGGCATCAACTCTTGCGACCGATGTTCCGAATAGCGGTAGAGTTGGCAAAGTGATACCGCACTCCATCCGCCGGAGCATGCTCATCATTCCCCGAAAATCAAAAGAAGGAGCAGGAGCAAGTAGAATATGGGGGAGGGGGAGCATCGAAGTAGAGGCAATATCGGCGGGATTGGGGGCGACGGTGAAATGTGCGTTGGGGAATGTCGGGGATGGGGGTGGGAAAGTCGGAACCAGCTATGGGAAGGTGGTAGTGGGGCCGCCCGGTCGAATTTTGGCTAAGGGACTAAGGCAACTCAATAGAGCGCCTCCCGTTGATGCGCCATTGATATTTATCCCCGACCCTCGCTAACCAATGGAGGCGATCGAAGAAAGCATAGTCCGGAGGGTGGGTCCTAGGGGCGGCCGGGTAGCGAGACTCATCAAAACCAGGTATTTTCCTAGCAAAAAGAGTCACTAACCCCCCATTTACAATAGCCCGAGAGGTCAAAGTACCGTCCGCTCTCCTCTTAGGGTAAGTGGTGGCAATACGCTCCATCGGAGCGCAACATGATGAGGGATGTTATATTGAAAATGGTCGGGCGTCCCTTTAAGCATGTAGCGCCAATTAGGTACAGTTCATCCCCCTTATTAATTGCCCTTCCACCCGCCCAAATAGTGTCTCGCGACATAAATCGAACCCACATTTTAAAGATGGGTTGGTGGATGAATTTACCCTTGCGGTGTTGTAGGGTGAAGTCATTACCATCACCTGTGATGGCAAAATACGTGCTACGATGATGGTAGTTAGGGGGTGCCCAATCTCCCCACCACATTGTACTCGAAGTACCCGTGCAAATTCCTGCAGAGTGAGGTGGAAATCCCGATTGAGCATCTAAAGGATACATAGGATACGAGTCCAGTTCGGGGTTTGGTAACCTTAAGACCGCTATAAAATTCATAGACAAGGCGGGATAGGTATTAACATGGACGGAAAAAGAAAGATTCCATGCCGATTATTTTCATGAAATCTTTAAACTCGAAGCAATACCCAATTTATTTAAAAATTCAATATCAAGGAAATGGGTAGGACTCACCTCGCGCCCTTTTAGGCGCCGAAACCGTTCACGTTGCTCCGTCGACGAAAAGACGACATCCGGAAAAGTCTCGTCCCGTGGTGGTGGTGGTGGTGGTGGTTGGGGAAGAAGATGAGAGAGTTGGGGTTAGGGCTTGAAGAAGAGAGAGAAAGAGATTGGGAGTGAATGGGGAAAGTGAGTGAGAAATCCCAAGTTTAATGAGTTTGCCGGCACGAAGCCCGATCGGGCATGAGGAGCCCGATGTAATCGGGCGGAATTTTTTTGTCTGAGAATCTGAAATCCAGTTGCGGGCCCGATCGGGGCAGCTCCGCCCGATACAATCGGGCGTCTGAGTTTTGTGCCAGGTACTGACGGTGCTCAGCCCGATCGGGCGACTCCCGCCCGTTTCCATCGGGCGAAGATTCTCGCCGACGGTGGATCGCCCCGTCGGGCGTAATGACCCGATTTGATCGGGCGGTATTTTGTTTCGCTTTTGCCAACTCCCTGTTGCGGGCCCGATCGGGGTGAAGTGGCCCGATTCCATCGGGCGGTTTTCTTTTTGACTTCTGTCATGTGGTCTTCGCGGGCCCGATCGGGCAAAGGAGCCCGATTCCATCGGGCTGAGCCGGAACTTGCACTTTTCCGGATTTTGCAATATTTTCCATGAAAAACGAGCCTCGCTATCATCGGAAACCAAAAAATCCTGCACATATATAACCTCAATGTAATGATCAATACCCTCTCACTCTCTCACCTAAACTACAAAACTAGAAAAACTAAAACAAAACTATACTAAGGAAAAAGAAGAAAAGGAAAGGGAAAATCGGGTTGCCTCCCGATTAGCCGGTTTATGAGGGTCCCGCACGACCATAATGCCGCATCCCTCAAACGAAGGGGAAGGGGGTTGGAGGTATAATTCCTCCACGATCCAAAGAAGTGCTCCTGTATGATAAAGCTTTAAGCGTTGGCCATTAACCTTGAATTTTTCACCTGTTGCATTCATCACCTCAATAGAACCAAACTTGTTAACATTAGTGACAGAAAATGGACCAGACCATCTAGACTTCAACTTACCAGGAAAAAGTTTTAATCGAGAGTTGTACAATAAGACCTTGTCACCAATTGAGAACTCTCTACTCAAAATTTTCTTATCGTGCCATCTCTTAGTACGCTCTTTGTAGAGACGCGAACTATCATAAGCATTCATGTCGGAGTTCATCAAGTTCATTAATCCGCAAAAGGCGTTTCTCTCCCGCTAACTTAGCATCAAAATTCAGCTCCTTAACAACCCAAAAAGCCTTGTACTCTAGCTCAACAGGTAGGTGACATGCTTTCCCATAAACTAACCTGGTAAGGGGTGGTGCCAATAGGGGTCTTAAAAGCGGTTCTGTAAGCCCATAAGGTGTCATCTAATTTGTCACTCCAATCCTTCCTAGATTTAGCAACCACTTTCTCCAAAATAGTCTTTATCTCACGATTAGACACTTCTACCTGCCCACTTGTCTGAGGGTGATAAGCTAGGCCAGTCCTATGGTAGACACCATACTTCTTAAGCAGAGCCTCGAAAGTGCGTTTGTGAAAATGAGATCCACCATCACTTATGACAACCCTTGGTACCCCAAACCTTGGAAAGATAATCTTTTTAAACATTTTCATAACGACTTTAGAGTCGTTAGTTGGTGATGCAAGGGCTTCTACCCATTTAGACACATAATCAACAAAGAACAAGTATGAAATTATTGCCGATGAAGAGGGAAAGGGGCCCATAAAATCAATACCCCATACATCAAATAATTCAACTTCCAAAATGGGGGTTTGAGGCATCTCATGTCTTCGGGAAATATTTCCCGTTCGTTGGCATGCATCACAGGACTTAATAAAGGTACTAGCATCATGAAATAAAGTAGGCCGAAAAACCAGTTGAAGTACCTTAGCAACAGTTTTGGAGGGCCCAAGCATGGCCTCCACATGGCAGGGAGTGGGAGTGCTTCGTAATGTCATGCACCTCCCATTCTCGGAATACATCGCCTATAGATGGTGTCGCGCAAAGCTTGTACAGTAGAGGGTCGTCCCGTAAATACTTCTTAGCCTCATGGAGGAATTTCTTCCTCTCGCTGGTAACTCGGCTCCGGGGAGTCGGCCACTCACACAAAAGTTGGCGAAGCTCGGCATACCACGGGGTGACAGTGACCGCCGGGAGCTTATCATCGGGAAATGAGTCATCAATGGGTAGACCTTCTTCCATGTCTTCATACCGTAACTCCGGGATGATGATCGCCCACTACATTTTCTCGCTCCTTTTTTGTCTCCGATCTCTAAATCGAATTCTTGGAGCAAGCAAAATCCACCGAATGAGTCTAGGTTTGGCCTCCTTTTTGGCTAGGAGATACTTCAATGCAGCATGGTCGGTATAAACAATGACCTTAGACCCCAACAAATAAGTTCGAACTTGTCCAGTGCATAGACCACGCCTAGAAGCTCTTTCTCGGTTGTGGCATAGTTAACTCGAGCTTCATCTAGGGTCTTACTAGCGTAGTATATCGCATGGAGAATGTTGCCCTTCCTCGACCAAGCACGGCTCCCACAAGCATAATCGCTAGCATCACACATAATCTCGAAAGGAAGGTTCCAATCCGGAGATCGAATGATCGGAGCAAAGAATCAAAGCTTGCTTGATCCCGTTGAAAGATATAAGACAGGTTATCGCAAACAGAACGGGGCATCCTTGAGGAGCAACCGAGTAAGTGGTTTAGCAATTTTAGAGAAATCCTTGATGAAGCGGCGATAAAACCCCGCATGACCAAGGAAACCTCGCACCCCTTTTACATTCACAGGGAGGGGGTAATTGCTCAATCACTTGAATTTTTGCTTTATCCACCTGGATGCCACGTTCGGAGATAATATGACCAAGTACCACTCCTTCAGTAACCATGAAGTGGCACTTCTCCCAGTTCGGGACAAGATTGACATCTTCACACCTTTTCAAAACTTTAGCCGATTTAGCAAACATGCATCAAAATCAATTCCATACACGCTAAAGTCATCCATAAACACTTCCATAATGGACTCAATGAACTCAGAAAAAATGGCCATCATACAACGTTGGAAGGTGGCAGGGGCATTGCATAATCCAAATGGCATCCTTCGATAGGCAAAGGTACCATAAGGGCAGGTAAATGTGGTCTTCTCCTGGTCATCCGGGTGGATAGGGATTTGGAAGAAACCGGAATACCCATCTAGATAACGTAAATAAGAATGACAAGCTAGCCTTTCCAACATTTGGTCAATGAAGGGGGAGGGAAAGTGATCCTTCTTGGTGGCAACATTTAATTTCCTATAGTCAATGCACATACGCCAACCAGTTACTACTCTTGTAGCGATTAATTCATTTTTTTCATTTTTAACAACAAGTAGTACCTCCTTTTTTAGGAACCACTTGAACCGGACTCACCCACTTAGAATCGGCAATGGGGTAGATGATTCCAAAGATCAAGCAATTTCATGTCCTCTTTCTTAACTACTTCCCGCATATTGGGGTTCAAACGACGTTGGCCTTGTATACTAGGACGATGATCATCCTCTAAGTGAATTCTATGCATGCAGAAGTCGTGGCTTATGCCTTTCAAATCATCAATATTATATCCAATGGCTTGTTTATGTTTTTTCAAAACAGACAAAAGTTGAGACATTTGACCATCATTCAATGAAGCACTAACAATCACAGGATAATTTTCGGATTCATCCGTAAAAGCATAGCGCAGAGAAGAGGGAAGGGGTTTCGGCCAGGTTTCTTTACCTCTACCGGTTGAGTATCATATACTAACCGTTCCTGGTCATGAGTGGTAATACCGTCAAGCTCTTCACATGCTAGAACCGCTTCCCGGTCATCCGCGGCAAGACTCAAGGGATTACCATCACCCGTAGAAGATGCAAAACAAAGCAAAGCCTCCGGAGGATCCCGCAGAAGGGATTGAGGCATGTCATCGTTAACTAGCACATCAATGACATCAATTCTATAACGAGCTTCCTCTAGCATGGGACTTTTCAAGGCATTGGTTAAACTAAAGGTCACCTTGTCATCCCCCACAGTCAAAGTTAATTTACCATTCTTAACATCTATGACAGCTCCAGCAGTATGAAGAAATGGTCTCCCTAAAATGATTGGGATCTGAGTATCCTCTTCCATGTCAAGCACAACAAAGTCCACAGGAATAAAAAATTTACCTACTCTCACAGGGACGTCCTCTAAGATACCTAAGGGGTATTTGACAGAACGGTCAGCCATTTGAAGAGTAATATTGGTGCATTTTAAATCTCCCATGTCAAGCTTTTTGCATACAGTAAGGGGCATGACACTAACACTAGCACCCAAATCACATAAAGCCTTATCGATAAAAATAGTGCCAATGTTACAAGGGATAGAGAAACTCCCCGGGTCTTTCAATTTAGGTGGGGATTGGTTTTGCAAAAGAGCACTACATTCTTCAGTGAAAGCTACAGTCTCAATTTCATTAAAGGCTCTTTTCCTAGTCAGAATTTCTTTCAAAAATTTAGCATATGCAGGAACCTGAGTAATAAGTTCAGTAAAAGGAACAGTTACCTGCAGATGTTTCACTATCTCCAAAAACTTACCGAGCTGATGATCAAGCTTAGTCTTCAATAGTCGATTGGGGAACAGTACCTTGATCACAGGAGTGGGAGGTGAAACTTTTTCAACTACTGTCTGCTTCTGCATTGCCGACATCCTTAGGAGCCGTGGAATTGTCAAGGATGCCTTCATCCTTGTCGGAGCTAACCGGATCATCTTTAGGCATCTCTCGGACTATCATATCGCGCTCCACTCCTAAGAGTGATGGCATTGGCGTATCTCTTGGTTGCATAGGCCGCGAAGGTAATGATCCGGGTGGCCTACTAGCGAAGAACTAGCCAACCGAGCTAGTTGAGTCTCCAACATCTTGTTATGCGTACCCAAGTTTTCCAACCGAGCCTTTGTGTCGGCTTGAAAGGCATTAAAACCTTTCGCATCCGAAACATCATATTCTTCAACTCGTCATGGCTGGATCAAGTAGGAGGAGCAGTGGTTGTGGAGCTTGATTTCTCCGAAAGCCGGGAGGAGCTTGTTGTTGAGGTTGATATTGTTGAACCCGATTCTGTGGGACATACGGTTGTTGAGGTTGAGGATTCAACACATTATTGCTCCGATATGAGAGGTTGGGGTGATTTTGCACCGGGGTTGTAAGTGTTAGAATATGGGTTGAACCGACCCCTAGGTTGTGACCGAAACGCATTAACCGCCTCACGGTTGCTCCCGACATTAGAAGATAGGAGCGCAGGGCACTCTTGACAATTGTGCCCGGGTATCCCACAAGCATCACAAATGGGAGCAATATAATTAGAAGCACTAGCCATCGCATTAACACTCATATGGGAGGAGTCATTACCTAGCTTCAAGGAATCAATCTTCGGTTGAGAGCGGCTAGTTGCCCGGACAATAATGAAATAGCTTCGACATCATGTTTCCCTCCCTTCTTCATGGAGGAACGAATGGTAGAGGCTTGATTAGAAGCGAGTTTCTCTAGAAGTTCATACCCCTCATCAATGGCTTTATCCATGAAAAATCCACCGGAGGCTCCATCAATTACCCTCCTTGTATCCGCATCAACTCTAGTATAGAAAATCGACACAAATACCATTGGTCTAAACCATGATGAGGGCGAAGGCGTTGCAGATCCTTAAACCTCTCCCAAGCTTCATATAAAGATTCTCCAGGGTCTTGGGTGAAAGTTACTATGGCATGACGCATATCTCGTAGTCTTTTGGTAAGGATACCACTTGATGAGGAAGATTTTGGATAGTTCCGCCTGTGGTGATGGTGGAAGGCAGCTTATTATACCAAAATAGAGCTTTGTCACGCGAGAGAGAACCCAAATAGGATGAGTTTCATATCATCGGCAGTAATACCCGCTTGTTTCGAGTAGCACAACATTGTAAAAATCGCAGATGCCGATTTGGGTCTTCGGATGGCAACCCAAAGAACCGATTATTCTGAACCATATTCGAACATGAGACTTGATTTCAAAGTTTGTAGCAAGCAATGGTAGGCATCCGAACCCCGGTGGGTACATTGTCGCGAAGGTTGTGCATAATCTCCGAAAGTTGGTTTAGTTTCGTCACCCATTATAAGCATAATAGGTGAAGATGGCGGAGTAGTTGTCTTTTGGGAAGGTGTCCCCGCACCAACTTCGCTTGCTTAGCTTGTTTTTCGAGCCTACGAGCGCCTTTTCAATCTCCGGATCAAATGGAATGAGATTTGAGGATTTCAATTTCCCGCTCATACACCAAAAACACTAAAACAAACGTGAGATGCTCCAAAGAACGGTGTTCTTCGAGTAGAGGTTAGTGTAATACTATAATTCGGACAAAATAAAAATAAACCGTCTCCCGGCAAAACGGCGCCAAAATTTGACAAAGCTAAAGTCGTATCACCTTATCAAAAATAACCTAAAGTCCACTAACAAGTAGTCGGGGAAGTCGGGATCGAATCCACAGGGAGAAAGTTATATTATTGTATCCGAATTCTAATATTATACTAACTAAATCTGATGAAAATTGGTGTGTGACTAAACTAATAGGCAAATGATAGAACTAAATATGAAGATAATAATCAATTAATAAAGAACTAGGATTATGGATCACTATGAATACAATTCGGGAAATCAGAGACGAATAATAATCACCCAATAAGTCAATTTATCTAGGGCACATGTAATTTCTCTCGAACATTACCTCCCTCAAAGATCACCTAGCCGCTCTCGCATGGTCAAGGATCACTATGCCTAATGATTGAAAGCCTATACAAAATCTCTCCTCTCGAAGCAGATTCAATATTGCGGTAGTAGAAATACAAATCAGGCCTAATTCATAAATCTATCATGAACGATTCAATCACAGGAAACAATTGAAATAAAGGGTAATTATACTAATCTATCAATCCTTCATTGCATACATAGATCCCCACAATCCTAGAAATAAAACTACTCACTCATGCTTGAGAAAACAATAACAAATTTCATATAAAAATCCATACTTTGAACTATTGCAAATAACTAAGAAACTAATCTAATCAATAATAGCAAAAGCAAATAATAATGAAGAGAACAAGGAAGAAGATTACCAAATTAATGAACTATATTAAACTTGCGAATAATCCAAAGGTTCAATCTTGAATCACAATGAAAAGTATTAAAATCTAGGGTTCTTGAGAGAGTCTATGAGAAAATAAGAGCTAAAACAAAGATAAAACAAAGATACTAATAAAAGTTTTCAAATCCCTATTTATACTAACTGGCCCAAAATCATTAAATGAGCGCGCGGAGGTTGTTGCCCGATCGGGCCAACTAAGCCCGATGACATCGGGCTCAAACGAAGCAGCAGGGATCAAAACAAGACCCCGCCCGATGACATCGGGCCGACCCGCCCGATGGAGCCGGCCGCACACCAATGGTTCCGGGGACAGCGCAGGACAAGCCAAGGACGCCCGATGAGATCGGGCCTATCCGCCCGATCGGGCTTCTCACCGTAATAACGATCGGGCAACGTTGCCCGATCGGGCCCGCAACGTCTCTCATCTGTGGCTTCTGAAGACGATGACGCCCGATCGGGCGTGTTGCGCCCGATCCGATCGGGCTCAGTTCCAATCCTCATTCCTTGGCTTCAAACGCCAAGGGTTCAATGCTTCTTCGCTCAGAGATCCCGAAAAGTATCCTCAGGACTTTAGAACTCATCAAATATGTTTTCGAACCTCTCCATCCAGTGAAATAGTCGGATAGTGGTAGAAAATGAGAGATAACTCCCTAAAACCCGCAATCAGACACAAAACAGAAAACCACAACTAGATGGAGAGAGTTAGCATAAAATGGCTCCTAAGAGCACCATTGATACACATTTTAGCTCAAATACAGGGGGAAAAACACTATATTAAATCATCACATCACCCCGCAACTCGCAAACGGCTATAAACGTCAGGACGTTGTGCTAGGCATTTGGAGCCAGTTGGTTGTGACCGATGTTGTAGTAGCGAAGCACTTGTTCAATAAATTCATGCAGGGGAAATCTTAATCCCGCGTCCAAGGCCAGCTTGTAGACGGC
This sequence comes from Beta lomatogona, assembly GCA_947646795.1. Taxonomy (NCBI): domain Eukaryota; kingdom Viridiplantae; phylum Streptophyta; class Magnoliopsida; order Caryophyllales; family Amaranthaceae; genus Beta; species Beta lomatogona. The sequence continues at coordinate 1,331,901 of CANSNZ010000269.1, forward strand.
GAAGTGATTTTTAGGAGTGCTCAAAATGGTGGCCTCCTTATTAGGCATGACGAAAGAAAAGCCCGGCATGGGCATGAAATTGGATAAATAACTAGGGCCTGGTCCTATTTTTTCTAACCATTTTCGATTGGTCAAAATAAATGCGGGGTCAGAAAGGGGACCTAGGCGCCTTCTAATCTCAAACGAAGTAGTGGAGGCTTCGTCTGACTTATTGGCAGCGCCAGAATCACTGTCGTTATGGTCCTCGCCAGTTTCCTCCATCTCGGTGTCCCGACCAGAAGGACTGGCTTCGGGATTTATTTGGGAGCCCCCAAAGCTGCGGCTAGGGGAAAGGGGGCCGCCCAAAGGCCCAACACTTTGGACCTCTCTTGTCTCATCTGGAACTCGTCCAGTAGACTCCTCCATGTCTGAACTATTTGATGGGATTATCACCTTTCTTCTTAGATGAGCCGTTTGCTTTACGTGCGCCAGATTGCCCTGCACAGGTAAAGACTGGGTCGTCTGACTTTCTCGGCCAAAACCATAAAAAATTATATACTCGGCCCGAAGAGGCCCAACTCTAGAATGTGCCGAAGAAGAAACACTCTCGGTTCTAGGGTCAAGACAAGCTCTTGGTTGGCTAGGATTATTTGACGAAGAAGATTCCATTTTATTGATTTTCTAAGAGAAAAATATAGAATAAGAGAAAGAATAAAGAACAAAGAAAAGATACCTGCCGAAGAAAGGTGTAAAACGGTCGATCATGACCGGTAAAACCCAGGAAAGGGCGCATCGCTGCCTCCATTTTTGAATTTGAAAAAACTACCTTGAGCAAAAGGGTATTAACCGTCAGATGGGCCAACAGTGAAAACCCTTTTAGGGGTAAATGTTGTGGCATAAAAATCTACAGCACCTTTAAAGACATTTGGGCTCATCAGAGCCGTACACGTGTCCTCACCTTATAAATAAAGAAAACAGATTTAAACCTTGGGTTATATTCAGTTGGGGGAAAAAGGCTTACTTTCCTGGCCCAAAAGATAGTCTGAGCCCAGCCCCTTGTAGGTGGCTGCAAGTGAGTGGTTGATAACCTCTTACAAATCATGGCCTGCCACGTGTCAGGATCTGATTGCTTAGCCAATCAGAGGCCACTATTCTAAGGTAATTTTTAAGGTTAGCTATCATCTTGCAATCACTATAAATACCCCGAAAATCAGGAGAAAGGTCATTCAATGCAAACAGTGCAAAGTTACTCTGTAAAAATACTCCCTCACTTTCTCTCTCTAGATCTACTTTTTTTCTTTACAACTCCTGATATCTGACTTATGCTTTGGAGGGGGAACCACCACTCAAACCTCAAGGGTGGGTCCCTTTTTGCAGGTTCGGGAACGAAGCTCAGGCTTGGACTAAGTTGATTCAGACATTGTTGCACAAGTCTCCAAGTGAAGAACATTTAAAGGATACTTGTTTACTTGCTAGACAAGAAAGTTCAGCCTATAGCTTACTTGTTGGACAAGTAGAGGACTAAACAGTATACGTACAATATACCTGTCATTATGTGTATAGTGTAATATATGTATAATATATGTACAATAATATATGCAATATAAACATAAATATTTAATATTTGTCAAAATTTAAACTTTTATATATTCAATTGCTAATTTATAAACTTATGAAATAAATTTGTAGTGTCATACTTGAAGCTTAATGTTTTTATGGCCAAAAAAGTATTATAAACTTGTTTAAATGATTTTATCTGTGTTTATGTAAGAGTTAGTTTTGAATGGCTTGAACCCACTTGAATAAGTTGCTAGCTCCGCCATTGACCAGAAGTATAGTCCACCTAACTTATACTTGTATATATTTATTCGTAGTTCAATGATATCATACACACAATACAAATTGTCTTCCTCTCATCTATACATTTCTCTGCGGATTTAATTTCTTCTTTGTAGCAACGCAGCTTCCTAAATTTCTCCACTCCAACCATGTCACCATCTCTAAGAAATCTTTTCTCAATTTCTTCTTACATTACTAATTTCGCCTACACCATACTATTGTTGATTACCTCATTCACCTTAGCACACTCCATTGACATACAAGGCCAAGTTCTTGTATCATGGTGGAACACCTTAAACACCACAACAAACATATTTAACTCCTGGAACCCTTCAGACTAAAATCCTTTCACCTAGTTCAGTATTCGTTTCAATGAGAATGGAAAAGCTATTGAATTAGTTTTGCAATCGATTGATTTGCATGGTCCATTGCCTTCCTCTCTACAACCCGTCAAACATCTTACCACCCTAATTTTATCATCCACAAATCTCACCGGCGACAAACCGAAAGAGTGGGGAGGCATTGAGGCCTTAACATTGATTAATATAGGCGATAATGCAATCCATAGAAATATTCGCCATGAACTTTGTAGGTTGAATAACTTACAAATTTTTTCTGTCAATGGGAATTATATTGAAGGTTCCATCCCTTTGTGCATTGGAAACCTTACAAACCCTTCATCTCTTACCCTCAATAATAATTTTCTCTCCGGTAGGATCCCGAAAAGCAAAGGTTGTTTAAGCAAGTTCCAATCATTTCGAGTAGGTGGGAATCAAAATCTTACGGGAGAACTCCCGTAAGATTAAACCAACTTAAGTTATAAATACTTATACTACTACAATATATGTACAATAATCTACGTCCAATATACGTAAAATATATGTACAATATATGTGTCATTATGTTTATAGTGCAATATATGTATGATATATGTACAATAATATATGCGATATAAACATAAATTTCTAATATTTGTCAAAATTTAAAGTTTTATATATTCAATTGCTAATTTATAAACTTATGAAATAAATTTGTAGTGTTATACTTGAAGCTTAATGTTTTTATGGCCAAAAAAATATTATAAACTTGTTTAAATGATTTTGTCTATGTTTATGTAAGTGTTAGTTTTGATTGACTTGAACCCACTTGAATAAGTTGCTAGCTCCGCCATGGAGCAGCAGTATAGTCCACCTAACTTATACTTCTATATATTTATTCGTAGTTCGATGATATCATACACACAATACAAATTGTCTTCCTCTCATCTATACATTTCTCTGCGGATTTCATTGCTTCTTAGTAACAACGCAACTTCCTAAATTTCTTCACTCCAACCATGTCACCATCTCTAAGAAATCTTTTCTCGGTTTCTCCTTACATTACTAATTTTGCCTACACCATACTATTGTTGATTACCTCATTCACCTTAGCACACTCCATTGACATACAAGGCCCAGTTCTTGTATCATGGAGGAACTCCTTAAACACCTCTTGGAACCCTTCAGACAAAAATCATTGCACCTGGTTTGGTATTCGTTGCAATGAGAATGGAAAAGCTGTTGAATTAGTTTTGCAATCGCTTGATCTGCATGGTCCATTGCCTTCCTCTCTACAATCCCTCAAACATCTTTCCACCTTAATTTTATCATCAATAAATCTCACCGGCGACATACGAAAGAGTGGGGAGGCATTGAAGCCTTGACATTGATTAATATAAGCAATAATGAAATCCAAGGAAATATCTCCCATGAACTTTGTAGGTTGAATAACTTACAAATTTTTTCTGTCAATAGGAATTATATTGAAGGTTCCATCCCTTTGTGCATTGGAAACCTTACAAACCCTTCATCTCTTACCCTCGGTAATAATTTTCTCCCCGGCAGGATCTCGAAAACCATTGGTCGTTTAACCAAGTTCCAATCAATTTGAGTAGGTGGGAATCTAAATCTTACGGGAGAACTCCCGTAAGATTAACCCAACTTAAGATATAAATACTTATACTACTACAATATATGTACAATAATATATGTGCAATATACGTAAAACATATGTACAATATATGTGTCATTATGTGTATAGTGCAATATATGTATGAAATATGTACAATAATATATGCAATATAAACATAAATATCTAATATTTGTCAAAATTTAAAGTTTTAGATATTCAATTGCTAATTTATAAACTTATGAAATACATTTGTAGTGTTATACTTGAAGCTTAATGTTTTTATGAACAAAAAAGTATTATAAACTTGTTTAAATGATTTTGTCTATGTTTATGTAAGAATTAGTTTTGATTGACTTGAACTCAGTCAAATAAGTTGCTAGCTCCGCCATTGACCAGATGTATAGTCTACCTAACTTATACTTCTATATATTTATTCGTAGTTCTATGATATCATACACACAATACAAACTGTCTTCCTCTCATCTATACATTTCTCTACTGATTTCATTCCTTCTTAGCACACTCCATTGACATACAAGGCCAAGTTCTTGTATCATGGAGGAACACGTTAAACACCTCAACAAACATATTTAACTCCTGGAACCCTTCAGACCAAAATCCTTGCACCTGGTTCGGTATTCGATGCAATGAGAATGGAAAAGTTGTTAAATTAGTTTTGCAATCGATTAATCTACATGGTCCATTGCCTTCCTCTCTACAACCCCTCAAACATCTTACTACCCTAATTTTATCATTCACAAATATCACCAGCGACATACCGAAAGAGTGGGGAGGCATTGAGGTCTTGACATTGATTAATATAAGCGATAATGCAATCCAAGGAAATATCCCCCATGAACTTTGTAGGTTGAATAACTTGCATATTCTTTCTGTCAATAAGAATTATGTTGAAGGTTTCATCCCTTTGTGCATTAGAAACCTTACAAACCTTTCATTTCTTACCCTCAGTAATAATTTTCTCTCTGGCAAGATCCCAAAAAGCATTGGTCGTTTTAGCAAGCTTCAACCATTTCGAGTAGGTGGGAATCAAAATCTTACGGGAGAACTCCCATTCCAAATCGGCAATTGTACTAACTTAGTCTTCCTTGGGCTTGCTTATACGAGCATTTCAGGTTGCCTTCCATCATCTATAGCATATCAGAAAAACATCAAAATAATTTATATATATAACTCTCAACTTTCTGGTTCACTTCCACAAGAACTTGGGAATTGCACTCAGTTGCAATATTTATATGTAAAAAATAACATGATCTCAGGCTCAATTCCAAGGAACCTATGTGTAGGCGTGTTTTTATTTCGCCTACGCGGGATGAGCGCGTATTTGACTACTTCATTGTAAAGGTTTTATTGAAAATTATTTTGAAGTCGCCAACAAGTCTTTAAAGGAAGACTCATAAACCTAATTGGATATGGGAAATCGTAGGGACAAATTAGGGACTTATCCAATATAAATTTCCCCGTCGTGACTCTATAGATGGTCAAAATGAACCAAAGATTGAGTTCGGGGGTGAGGGTAAGAATATGGTCATAATGAACCAAGTTCGTCCATTGCTGACCTCTACTAAATATCGATTCATTACAAATTTTATGCCAAAGAATAACCATATAATATTTTTATACACCCTAAAAATATTTAGTCTAAGTTGGTTCAACACACAAAAGACTATTTTTTTGTGACAAGTTATTATGCAATCAATATTACAAGGTACCTACCAGGTCATCCAAATTATCTGAATTAGTTAGAACAATTCTTTAGGTCTTGTTTAGCAAAAATAACATGTGGGCAATAAAAGCAATAAAGCAGGACATATAATATGTATAGAACAACCAGGCAAGCATATAATAATGTACGAAAAAAAGAAGGAAGGATTAGAATATACAGTAGAACGATTATTAATTAAAGATCTACACCATGAAATAAATTGCTAGTAACTTCCAGGCAATAAATATAATTGAATTATTCAAGGATCCTCGGGAATTATACCTATCTGGCTTAGGTCAAAGAGCGCAACGACCTTCAGGCAGAGCAATCGTGGAACCAAGAACGCAGTATGATCAGGAACTGGAAAAGGAATTAATGTATTGAAAGTGTTGTGTGTTTATAGATTCGTAATAGGCTTCGTAAATATTCAAAAGTTTTTGTGTTCGTAAAGATAAATTCAAATGTCGTCCGTGATTCTAGGAATCACAGGTATTTATTGGAAAACATAACGTGCGACTCATGCGCCAAACTACGCCAGGCGCAGGCCTACGTGTCAAGCACACTTCTATGTGTCAAGCGCACATTGGTGTTCCTGATGCGGCCAGCCTAGTCAAACACGTACATGTGGTACGCGTAATTAAAAAGATAGAAAAGAATAAGATATGTCTCACACAGAGGGATGCGCTAGGCGTAGGACTCTGTGTGAGTCACAAATCTACGTGTCAGCCGCGGATTGGCGCGCCTGACACAGCTTGGCCAATGCGCTGGGCGCAGTAGCGCACCACTTGCGTCAAGCTCATTAACCAGCCTTTTTTCCTTAAACGCGTTTTAGAAGATATTTTTATCCTTAAAATCCGGAGATTGAATTTTACGGAATAAAAATCCGATATTTATTAAAAGTAATAAAAACATTTATTAGAAATAATAAATAAATAATTGGGCTTTTAATATACTTTAAATGGCCTTAAAATATTTTATGTGCCTAAAATAACTAATTATTATGAATAATTAATTTGGGCTTTAGAATAATATTTCAAAACACAATTTTAACTAGAGATGAAAATGGATCGGGTTCGGGGCGGGTGGACCATCACCCGCATCCATCACCGGCCTCCATCCACCCCACCCGATCCATCCATCACCAGGTCAAACATCCACTCGAACCCATCCATCCATCACCCACGGGTGAAACGGATGGATCGGGTGATAATCGGTTGAACTAAATTAGATTAAACTAGGTGGTTTAACTAAATTAACATAACCAAAAATCAGTTTATAAAATCAGCCCAATTGCCTAGATAACTAAGTGATTCATATTAAAGCCCAACAACTATGGTTAATAATCAAATAGAACTAAGATGGGTTAATAGAATACTTAATCAGATCTATGCTCAAATTTATAACTAAGTATTAAAGGATAAACTTGGGCTTAGTGCTGCAGGGAACACTGAGGAGAGGGTAGAGTTAGCGAGAAAGAAAGGCTCGGCTACAGCAGCACGTCACCGGCGAGGCGACGTTCTCCGTCGAGGCTGGGCCGAAAGGTGGCGGTGGCAAGGCCGTGCAGGATCAGCAGTAGCATCAGGCGACAGGAGAGAGAAACAAGGGGTTGGGGTTTGGGTCTTCGGGTGAGAGAATGACGCGAGATACTCTTGGGTTCAGTTCAGCCTTAAACAAAGGAATTATTCTACCTTTATAAAGGATGAAAAAGGAAATCTAACATTCACTGTTTCAAAAGAGTACTACAAAAAAAAGTCTTCCTTTTTATTTTGATCACAAGTCAATAAAGAATCACATGGCCATACATTTATCTCTCAGTTCTAGTTCCTCTCATCATATCTCAGAGATGGGATTTTGAGGGTTTGGGGTTTCTTCAGGAGTGAGAAAGTAAGATGGGGTTGGGATTTGAGAGGAGGTTGCTGCTTGCTAGGGTTAACTACTTAACTTGCTTAGTTTGGGCCTTTGGACCATTGGGTTTTAACAGTGGCCTGTAAAAATGAAAAGGCAAATAATAAAAAAATATATTTTTTTTTGCTTTAAACGGGTGACGGGTCGGGTGGTAAATGGGTGATGGGTCGGGTGATGGAAGAAAAAATATCATCCGAACCCGTCCCGCATTCATCACCCAGTTATCCGTCACCCGACTATCATCCGTTCAAACCGAGTTTTCACCCACTTAATAAACCGGGTAGAGCGGGTGTTCGGGTGATCCACTGGATATTTCCATCTCTAATTCTAACTAATCTTGGGTTGGCTCTTCGGATTGCTCTTCCGTTGGGTTACACCACCTAATACCGCGGTATGTTTCATCATTGGACCCTTAAATGGGGAGACACGATTATGTGTCTACAGAAGCCCCCACTTTCACTGAGGTTCAGGAAACCGAAAGTCAAAGTATACGGTGTCGAGACGAAGAACGATTCTAAAAGCTCTGTAGTTTAGAACTGATCTATATAAGCCGATCTCTGCAAAACAAAGTTAGTATGCAGGACAATAAGTACAAGCAATCTGATTACCTACAGGGAAATATCTCAGTGATGGAAACAACTCACGCAATAATGCACACAATGATGCAAATAATGCAAACTTAGAATCTCTAAGGATGCACAAGACGCTATGCAAGGATTAAGGTTATGCAAAACTAAGGGATGACACGTCATGCAAGGTCAGGGTTATGCAAGACTTATGAAATGCAATGCACGGTCAGGGTTTTGCAAGGCTATGAGATCTGGATATGTAGAGAGATAGAATGATCAGAAATAGATAGAATGATTTTCAAAAACAATTTTAGTAAATAATCGGGGTCCGTGAACGAGGTCCGCAAATTACAACTCTTCGGGAGTTTGATTTGGAGGAACCACAACATATATAGGAAGCCCCCATTTTGGGTGAGCTTGCCTGGAATTAGGCACCTTAAGCCTTGATTGAAATATAGCCGATCTGTCTCGAGCGTTGAAAGTTGTCATTGGGGATTCTTCTTCGGGAAGTGATATAGGCAAAGTCAAATATCTCCAGAGACCATGGAATTGTCGGAGAGTCCTTCATGGACAATGAGAGCTTGGATCGAAAAATAAAAAGGTTTAAATTTATGACTCAAATAAATGTAGGTGGGAAAAGGATTTAACGAGGCTAGGTTCATACTCGTGTTTATGTCGGGATCTAGAAAGAGTATGCTCCGGAATTTTAGAAAGTCAAATCATTAGACCATGACTAATTTTATTTATTGAAGCGTTCGGACCTCGAGATGAGGATTCCTACGTATCCTTGTGAAATCTCACCATTCGTAGTTCTAGATCTGATTTCTTCTTTTTAATTATCATTTTTTTTGTGTCCTAACTTTTACCTAGGCCACCCTTTCGGGTTTTCAACCTAGCGGGGTTGGACATACCATGAAAAAGGAGTTAGGGTTGAATATGGTAGGTTAAAAAGTTTAAGGCTTGAGGTTTAGATAAAAGTTTAATTGGTTTGGCGAATGGAGGATCATGGATTTGGATTATATATGTTATAAGGTTTTGATGGACTGAAGGATTCGAATGAGGGGTAGAACTTGTGTGCAAGCCCTATAGCTTGACTTTTTATTTCTTTTCTTTGGCTTTTTGCATTTGCATTTTTTTATCCTGTACTTTTTCTTTTGCTTTTTTCAAACTTTAAATATTTTTTCACTTTTTTATTTTGCCTGGCATTGATTATTTTTTATGTAGTGACGCTTGCACACAAGCTATTGGTTATAGGTATTGGAAGGTTTGAAGGTTGTTTGTGGAGCTTCGATTTTGAAGGGAATATTTGGCTAATTGAGATGATGGTTTATGGATGATGGATGGAAAAGGGGAATAACTCCTGATCTAAAGTATGTCCATTTTTTATTTTATTTTTTATTTTCATATCTCTTTTTTATTATTATTAGTCAAGTTCGTTAGGTGATTTAAGTTTCATCATTGATTTAGAAGCACCAATAAAATGATCGAAGGCCAATGAAAATAAAAATGAAAATGAAAATGAAAATGAAAAATAAAATGAAATGAAAATGGAAAGGCTATAATAGATGAAGTCCTATAATGACATAGACTCGATGGGAAAGGACAAAATCGACTTAAGGTAAGGACTCTCTGACTCATCCTATAAAATAAAAAATAAAAGATTGTGCCCTTTTGAATTGTTGATGCACTACGCAAAAAAAGGGTTGTTGGTGATGCTAATTCTCGTTGTAGCAAGTATTAATATTCTATTGTCATCGACCATGTTTTGCAATGGATTTGAAGGATCCAACACTAGATGTCAAATGTTCATTATTTTGTTGAAATTCGTAGTAGAAATATAGGTTGTATCTTTTAATTTCTATTAGCTGCAAGGTTCGGAGTAGACCTTATGGAAGTGATCGCGCCTCTAATGCGAAGGCGGCACACCCTGTGGAAGTGATCGCGCCTCTATTGTGAAGGCGGTCAAAAGTAATCTTCATGACTCTAAATGAAGTCGGGGTGGTGATAGTGCGATTGATGAGCTTTATAGTAGGCTCACATTTTGTTCCTCCTTTAGGCATTCCTAAGTTATAATATATTGACCAGTCATGAACATAATCGAGTGGATCTCGCTTGTAAGTTTTAAGAAATGATTTCCGAAATGGGAGATGGAAATGATGGATGGAGAAATGGAAATGGAAATAAGAGATGAGAAATGAAGATGAAAGTGGAAATGGAAATGGGAAATGATTAGAAATGGGTATGATTATGGTTATGATGCTGACATGGGCCTAACTATATGCATATGCAGATGTGGAGTGGACTAGACTATGCAAAGCCGACTGGACTAGACTTTGAACTTACATGCATACTAGACTAAAAAAGATTGCCTATGCTAGCTTCGCTAGACTTAGGGGGGATTGGCTTCGCTAGACTTGATGATTTGGGGTTTGATGGATCTAAGATGGACTAGCTTTGCTTGATTTAAAGGTTTTGGGGCCATTATGGACTTAGGGTAGACTAGCTTCGCTAGACTTGAACACTTGGACTGCTATTAGATGTAAGGTAGGAGTAGCTTCGCTAAACTCGGAGGGTGCCTTTATGGTTTTAAGGGTGACTAGCTTCGCTAGGTCTAAAGGGTGCCATTATGGTATTAAAGGATGACTAGCTTCGCTAGGTCAATGGATGTCGTTATGGTCTTAAAGATGACTAGCTTCGCTAGGTCAAAGGGTGACGTTATGGTCTTCAGGGTGACTAGCTTCGCTAGGTCCATGGGTGCCGTTATGGTCTTAAGGATGACTAGCTTCGCTAGGTCAAAGGGTGCCGTTATGGTCTTAATTAAGGGTGACTATCTTCGCTAGGTCAAAGGGTACCGTTATGGTCTTAAGGATGACTAGCTTCGCTAGGTCAATGGGTGCCGTTATGGTCTTAAGGATGACTAGCTTCTCTAGGTCAAAGGGTGCGGTTATGGTCTTAAGGGTGACTAGCTTCTCTAGGTCAAAGGTTGCCGTTATGGTCTTAAAGATTACTAGCTTCGCTAGGGCAAAGGGTGCCATTATGGTCTTAAGGGTGACTAGCTTCGCTAGGTCAATGGGTGCCATTATGGTCTTCAAAGGATGCTAGCTTCGCTAGACTTAATGGTTTGGACTTCGTCCTATACGGGTTTGAAAATGGACTAGATTGGACTTAGGAAATGAGTTAGGCCTTATATGGACCTAATTTTGGACTTAGTCCTATATTGGTTTGAAGTTAGACTTGGAAATGCGCATGGGCTTGATGGGCTTGACATTGAAAATGGATTGGAATAGACTTGGAATGGAATAGAATGGGAATAGACTTGGACTGGGCTTGACATTGACTGTGGCTCATATAAAGATTCAAATGGGCCTAGATTTTGACATGAGCTACACTTATATGGGCCTAAGATGGACTCTAATGCTAATGAACCTTATATGAATGCAGATCGGACTCTAATGCATATGGGCCTAGAATGAATGCAAGACAGACTCTAATGCATATGAGCCTAGAATAAATACAAGTGAATTGGGTTAGGTTGATTGTATTGAATGAAGGTGTTTAGACTGGACTTAGAATTTTCGAAATTCTTTTGTTAGGAAAAGATGATGGATTAATTTTGAAAATATTTATGTAAATGTCGTGTATGATTATGTTTAGTAAATGCTTTTGAAAAAGAGTAGAATAGACATGGTTGTAGGATTGATTTTAAAATATTTAAGTTTTTGAAATTGGTCGAATATGGTAAGGTTAGGATTGATAAGGAAGATTAGTTGGGCATCAGGGAGAAAGTAGACATGTATGACAATTCTAACTCTACCATGACCATTTTTTTTTCTAGATGCATTTTTCTTAGGACAGACTTGACCTTGCATGAAAAGACTGACCCCTTTTTTTTTTAGGTGAGACCCCTAGAATGACCATTTTTTTTTACGCGAATGTAGACAGACGACATTAGACTGAACATAGGATCGACCACCACAACAACTAAATTGATGAAAAGCATGTGATGCACAGACTACGTGCCGCGCAACATTGCTGCGCGTGGCGTACAACCGTGCGTCTGGAGCGGGAGTGGTGCGCCCGTCGCAACTTAATGCGCTTGGCACACTACTCCCCTGACATGTTTTTCGGGGATTTAGGCGACGTTTTGGTCAATTAACAATTTTTTGTTTGTTATTTAGATGCGATCTTAGACGCAACGAATAACAACGATTTTGACAAAATAATAGCAGACATAAATTGCAATCACATGCAAATGTCATATAACATGGATGCAAAAGTTCCAACCTAAAGTCTAGTTTTATGTTTGAAACTATGGTCAGGTTTAGGTTAAGGGTGAAAAGGTCTATGACTAAGAGATTGATCCCACGCTTCGTACCCCTTCTTAAATAGGTGGCCACGTGTAAGACACACTCCAATTCTCAAGTCAGGAACAAGAGAACAATGCCATGATTGGGTAGGTTTGCTTATAACTAAGATCCAACACTATCTCTCATGAAGCTTTTTGGAAGGACAAAGCGTGAACCCCCCAGGGGTGGCCTCACGCATAGAATATGCGCTAATTAGGCAAGGTAGATTGTCCTTATGGTGGCTTAAAAAATAGTCATGCATATGCAAAACAATAATATCATTCTAAAGCATAAAAAGAGTATGAATCGTATTTATTGAGTTTCACCCACTCATTTAAAAATTAATTTTTTAAAATCCTCCCACAGTGGAGTCGCCAAATTGTAGGCGTGTTTTTATTTCGCCTACGCGGGATGAGCGTGTATTTGAATACTTTCTTGTAAAGGTTTTATTGACAATTGTTTTGAAGTCGCCAACAAGTCTTTAAAGGAAGACTCATAAACCTAATTGGATATGGGAAATCATAGGAACAAATTAGGGAGTTATCCAATGTAGATTTTCCCGTCCTGACTCCATAGATGGTCAAAATGAACCAAAGATTGAGTTCGGGGGTGAGGGTACGAATATGGTCATATGAACCAAGTTCGCCCATTGCTGGCCTCTACTAAATATTGATTCATTACAAATTTTATGCCATATAAGATTTTTATACACCCCTAAAAATATTTAGTCTAAGTTGGTCCGGGAAACACGCAAAAGACTAATTTTTATTGACAAGTTATTATGCAATCAATATTACAAGGTACCTAGCAGGTTGTCCAAATTATCTGAATTAGTTTTTTTTAAAGAAAAATTCTTTAGGTATGAATTAATCTAAATTAGTTAGAACAATTCTTTAGGTCTTGTTTAGTAAAAATAACATGTGGGCTATAAAAGCAATAAAGCAAGACAATCATATAATATGTATAGAACAATCAGGCAAGCATATAATAATGTACGAAAAAAAGGGGATTAAAATATACAGTAGAACGATTATTAATTAAAGATCTACATCATGAAATAAATTGTTAGTAACTTCCAGGCAATAAATATAATTGAATTATTCAAGGATCCTCAGGAATTATACCTATGCGGCTTAGGTCGAAGAGCACAACGACCTTCAGGCGGAACAATCGTGGAACCAAGAACGCATTATGATCAGGAACTGGAAAAGGAATTGATGTATTGAAAGTGTTTTGTGTTTATAGATTCGTAATAGGATTCGTAAATATTCGGAAGTTTTTGTGTTCGTAAAAATAAATTCAAAAGTCGTCCGTGATTCGAGGAATCACAAGTATTTATAGGAAAAAGGAAATTGCGCCTCATGTGCCAAACTGCACCAGGCGCATGCCTACGTGACAAGCTCACGTCTACGTGTCAGGCGCACATTGGTATGCCTGACGCGGCCAGCCCAGTCAAACACATACACATGGTACACGCATATAAAAAGATAGAAAAGAATAAGATACGTCTCACTCAGAAAGATGTGCTAGGCGCAGGACTCTGTGTGAGTCACAAATCCACGTGTCAGGCGCAAATTGGCGCGCCTGACACTGTTTGGCCAATGCACCGGGCGCACATAGCGCGCTAGGCGCACCGCCTGCGTCCAACTCATATGCCAGCCTTTTTTCCTTAAACGCGTTTTAGAAGATATTTTTATCCTTAAATCCAGATATTGAATTTTACGGAATAAAAATTTGATATTTATTAAAAATATTTATTAAAAATAATAAAAATATTTATTAGAAATAATAAATAAATAATTGGGCTTTTAAAAGACTTTAAATGGATTTGAAATATATTATGGGCTTAAAATAACTAATTATCATGAATAATTAATTTGGGCTTTAGAATAATATTTCAAAACAAAATTTAAACTAATTTTGGGTTGGCTCTTCGGATTTCTCTTCCGTTGGGTTGCGCCAACTAATACCGCGGTATGTTTCATCATTGGACCCTTAAATGGGGAGACACGATTATCTGTCTACAGTAGGACAGCTTAAAAATCTTCTACATATGCTCTTATAGTATAATAATCTCATGGGTACTATTCCTGATTTACTTAGGAGTTCCGTAAACCTCGAATTTTGGCCTTGTCGGAAAACTTCCTTTCATGAAGCATACCGTCAAGTTTGGGAAAACTCTCAAGTTTGGAAACACTTCAGTTAGGTGAAAACCATTTATCAGGAAGTATACCTAATGAGCTAACTCATTGTAGAGCTCTCACTCTTTTGGAGTTAAACGATAATGGTCTGTCAGGTAAGCTACCAAAAAAAATTGGCAACTTAAAGAGCTTGAGTTTTCTCTACCTAGGGAACAACAAGCTATTTGGAAACATACCTGAAAGTCTTGGTGAGTGTGAGGTCCTGCAACTGTTTGATCTCAGTTTAAACAGGTTTTCCAGGTCATATACCTAGGATGTTATATGCACTCAAGAATCTCACCTTGTTAGATTTACTATTAAACAATTGATCGGGATCATTATATCCTAAAGTGGGGAACCTAAAAACTCTAGCTTGGGTTGCAGTAAGTGGTAATAGATTGGGAGGTCATAATCCTAGCGAGCTAGGGAAGTTAAAAAAAACATATATTTCCTTGATTTAAGTGAGAATCACTTCAAAGGTAGTATATCGCCTTTGTTATCTGGTTGCTCAAGCCTGAAATACTTCAACACCCATGAAAGTGCAATCACAGGTTATGTGCCTAATAACTTGTCGATAAGTCTAGAATATTTAGATATATCGAACAATCAAGTCACAGGTATGCTACCACCATCTGTTTGCTCTTGGAATAATTTGATAAAACTTATTCTAAGCAATGACAAAATTTCTAGTGGAATTCCTCACAAAATAAAATCTTGCAATAAATTGTTATTGTTGGATTTGGGCAACAATTGTTTAACAGGGGAGATTCCAAAGGAATTTGGTCAACTCTCTTCTTTGGAAATCTCTTTGAACCTTAGCTTCAACCTATTGTCAGGTGAGGTTCCAAATCAATTTTCTGGCTTAGGTAAGCTAACAGCAATCGATCTCTCTCATAACCAACTTAGTGATAAGTTAGATGTATTTACAAGTCTAGCAAGCCTTGTCTTGTTAAATGTCTCGTTTAATAATTTCTCCGGCGAAGTGCCGAACACCGTTCTATTTCACCAACTCCCTCCAAGTAAACTTGTTGGAACTAAGAACCTCAATGGGTTAGTGCATCCAGCTGATCAACATGTACACCATTCCACCATGAAGTTGATTGGTTTAATCTTGATGTGCATTGGTGGGGTTCTTCTAACAGTATTGGCAGTCATAATGTACAAAAAGTTTTATGCTAGAATAAAAATGGTTGATTGACATTTGATTGAGGAGTATACTTGGAATTTGACGCTTTACAAAAATACTGACCTCTCAATTGAATATGTAATAAATAACTTGACCTCGACAAATGTGATTAGATTTGGGAGCTCTGGAGTTGTATATAGGGTATGTTTGCCTAACGGGGAGACAATAGCTGTAAAAAAAATGATACAAATAGAAGAAAGAGAGGTGTCCAGCTCAGAAATCCAAATTCAAGGTTATATCCGCCACATGAATATAGTTAGGCTTCTAGGGTGGGAATGTAATAGCAGAATCAAGCTCTTGCTCTTTGATTATATACCAAATGGAAGCTTAAGCTTGCTCCTTCATGGTGCTGAGACGACATATGTAGAGCAAAACTGGGAAGTCTGATATAGTAACATTTTGTCGAAGTGGCTCATGCACTTGCTTATTTGCATCGTGACTGCGAGCCTCCACTAATACATAGGGATGTCAAAAGCTTGAATGTATTATTGGGACCAGAACATGAGCCTTATCTGGCAGATTTTGGACTAGCTGTTGCTACTTCTGATTTGGAAATGAATCAAAGACCCCACTTAGTTGGGCCTTATGGATACATGGCACCTGGTACGCTCTTTATTTTCAACCATTTGATGCAAGTAATTAATGCTTCTACTTATGTATTGTATTCTTAGATATAATATAGTTTTCTTTGATTATTAATTATTGTGCATTTTTTGGTGGTACATAACTTGCTTTAGCGCCAAGAATTATGGAGAAAAATGACAAGTATAGTTTTGGTGTGCTTGTTCTTGAGAGTTTTACAGGAAAACATCCATTAGACAATTTTTCTGAGGGGTCAAACCTTTTGCAATGGGTACAAGATCAGATATGAAGAAACGTTTATCCTGCACACATTCTTGATGAAAAGCTCATAGAAATGCTTGATGATCCTGATATACTGTTTGAGATGCAATAAACCTTAAATGTCTCATTGTGTTGTGTTTCCATACGAGTTGAGGACCGCCCTACCATGAAGGATGTCGTGGCTAAGTTAATGCTCATTCGGCGTGCTAATGACACTAATGAGGAACCTGAGGGCCTTACACCAGATCTTTCCGTACCTTCTGCAAAGTGCAACTGATCATAATGAAAGATCATTTCGTGGCCTCCTTGGTTGAGCTGTACATTTAAAGAGCATGATTGTAGACAAGATTAATTGGTTTCCATAAAGTATCAATGTTTTTCGCTATTGAGTGATTACCCAAGGAGAACTTTCTAATTTTCTACGTACATAAGTCGTTCTATGTGTCCTTCAATTGAGGTGTATTACAATGACAATAGTCTATAGGATCGGCAATTGATTGACAATTAATTATATAGGTCCCTTTCCTATCGAAAAATTATGCAGGTCCTAAATTAATCCTATAAGGTTGCACACATAGAGCAGGTTTTGAATCGATAAAGCATTAAAATTTCTACCTAACCAACCTTAAGTAACACCCAAAATATGTTACTTAAAAGTATTATGGTACAATAGGTAATAGCCTAATAGGTAACATTTATATTTAAGTGAATTCTACATATGATCCAGATAGTTTGTAAGATTTTTGGTGGTCTATCTGCCTTAGTTCCCAAGAATTGTACTTCATTTGGTAAGAGAACCGCTTGTTAAGGCGAAAGTGGCGGGTTTGAGCCATCTAAGTTCGAGCCTATGAAGGTTGTAATTAACAAGTACTATATATGAAAGTTTGGGATATACAGTATACGCAACTAAAGAAAAAGTACTATGAACAAGTATTATATATCACTAGTGGAAAAAAACGCTATATGTCACAACACAACCGATGTGGTCCTTAAGAGAACCGAAGCGGTAAATCCTCGAAATTTTAGGAGGGAAATTGGGCAACATTAACCGATGCGGTTCTTAAAGAACCAGATCGGTTAACCAAAAACCGATCCGGTTTTCTCTTACCCGCTCCGATTTCCTTCATCGCAGCAGTTAATCAGCCCCCAAAATCCCTTTTGTGAACCCGCGTTTCCTTTTCACTCCTCTCTCTCCTCACTCAACCCTAATCCCTCCACTCGCTTCTCTTTAGATCTGGTCCTCCCTCCTCCTTCTCAAACCCACGACACCAAGTCACCAAACCACCCTCTCAAACCCACGACATCAACCACTCTCACTCATAATCCCTCTCTCAGCTATGAACACCATCGCCACAACGAACCACGAAAACCTCCTGACTTCGCACACCACGAAAACCTCCACCCTCTCAAGCCACCGCAGCCATGCAATCTCTTCGCCTCGCCTTCTCTATGTTCGTCGTCACTGTTCGTCTAGAAAGGACAAACGTCGCTCACCATCAAAACCAATTTCACTTCCACCTAGATGGTCGTTTCTCTGTTAGTCTCTCATTATTTCTTGATTGTTGTGTTGTTTTTGCTTCACTTGTAATTGCGATTGCTAAATTGTAGAATGGAAAAGTAGGGTTTTTTGGAATTTTTGGAATTAAGTTCATATTCTATTAATTGTGAGTTAAAAAGATAGATAATTGAGAATTTGGTTCTGTTGGGTTGTTGAATTTGAACATATTAATTCCATTGTTGTTGGGTTATATGAAGATTGCTGTAGTTTTACTAATATTCACTAATTTTTAAAATTAAGGGTCTTTTTTCTTGCTTTATTGCAATTTGCATTGTTAATGATGTGTTTTGGATGGTTTTATACTATGCTGAGTCTTAATTATGTATATAGGTATCAATATATTTACATTGATGAATCATGAGAGCTCTGTACTTTCCTTTTGGTTGATAACTTTTACTCAATCTCAGCCTCAATATGTGATCTCCGCATATATCTACTATAGATATATTATTTTCAATATTTCGACTTTTTTATAAGTTCTTTGAAAAATAACTTTTGTTTTAACAATTTATATATAGTAATTAAAAGTCGAAGACATACAGTGAAAGCCAAGTATTATACTTGTTTATAAATGCAGAAAGCAGTCTAAATACCCCCTAATTTCTTTTTCTCTATAGTTGCCAACCTTGAAAAACATTATAGAGGTATACATACCATGATACTCTAGCACTTGAAGCAATTGTCTTGTATGGTACAATGTGTTATCCCATTTTAGTCTGTTCTGCATATACTGGTATTGAAGTCTAGGATTCTAATGCAAGGGTGATGGTGGTCAAGGAACGGTTTTGTCCTTCTTTTTTAACCTTCTTGAAGCGTGCCACAGTGCAACTTTTGGTGGCCTGATAAGTGGCTTTTAAGGCCGCTTTTATGGCCTCTTTCCACCCACATTAATCCCTTGTTTAGTCCATTTTTATGCTTATTTAGCTGAGCTTTGTTCAATGTTAGTGATTCTACTAGCTTCATGCATTTTGACTCTTTTTTGGGAATTGTAGGTTGTTTTCTCTTCATGCGAAGATTGAATGTTGTGAACACCCTATGCTATGACTTGTTCTTATCTTCTTTTAGGTTCCGTAGCGCCCTAATTGAGATTATCGAAGCTTTGAATGGCAAAAGGGAACCTTTGGATGGAGAGAGGGAGCTTCAAATTGCAAAGAAGAGTAGAAGCATAGCCAAAGCTGGCACTCCAGCTCTGGTGCGGGAGCTCCGAGTTCCCCTGCATACAACCAATTCTGCCGAGAATTTGAAGCTGGCGCTCCAGCTTCATGGAGCAGGAGCTTCGACCTGCTGCAGAACTATCTCACATTAGGCTCAAAGCTCGCGCTCCGTGCATGTAGTGGGAGTTTCGACTACTCAGAGCTCGCGCTCCACGCTTGGAGCGGGAGCTTCGACCTGCTGTAAAAATATATCACGTTATGCTCAGAGCTTGCGCTCCACGCATGGAGCGGGAGCCTCGACTGCTCAGAGCTCGCGCTCCACGTATGGAGCGGGAGCTTTGACCTGCTGCAGAAATATCTCTCATTAGGTTCAAAGCTCGCACTCCACGCATGAAGCGGGAGCTCTGAATGGTTCAGCTCATGATTTTTTTCGCTGTTTGCCCTTACTTTAAGTTGTATTTGTGAAGGGTATAAATACCCTCTCTTAAGACATTTAGGGCAAGCTTTTAATTCCATAAAAGCGGGTTCTAAGGAATGAGCACATTCTTCTAGGTTAATGAGATAGAGAAAAACACATTCTTAGGAGAGAGAAAGTTGTAACTCAACATTTGTTCTTCATTTTTATCAATCAAAGCATCAATCTTTTGGTAATTTCTAGTCTCTAATCCTTATTTTCTAGCTTATTTTTAGTTATTTGTTTAGTTTTATGCTTGTCTAAATTAGTTTATGCTTGCCTTGATTAGTCTTAGTAGTCTATTGTTCAAAAGTTCAATCTTTCTCATTTTCACTAATCATGCTTAGTAGTGTTAGTATGTTTGCTCCTTTTATTGTTGCTTTTACTAGTCTTACTATGTTTTTCTCCTTCCTAGGCTAGATTTCTAGCTAGGGAATGGGGATAATAGGACTTTGTGATGATTTTGAATGATGTTTGGTTGGTTTTGGTGATTGTTCTTTTGATACTCGAATCAAGGTATTTTATTGTTAAAGCATGAAACTTGATCACCTTTGTGCTTGAATCTTGTGCTAATGTTGGGTTATAAGAGAGCAAGCTTGATATTAGTGATGACTTGATGATGAGTAGAACACGACCTCATAGGTGGGGTTGGGTAGGCGGTGTTGAGAGGTGTGCGAGATTGACCTCTTGATGTTGGACCAAGACCCTCAATAGATTTGAACCATTGCCTACCAAATGTTGTTGAAATTATTGTTGTGAGTTCCATGATTCCCCCTATCCCTAGTGTTTGTCTTATTGATTAATCACTCTTATTCTATTTGCCTTAGTTAGGCCCTGTTCTTTTGGACTTATTTTCAGCAAAAATAAGTAAAAATAAGTTCAGTTCAGCAAAAATAAGTAAAAATAAGTTCAGGTCAGCAAAAATAAGTAAAAATAAGTTCAGTTCAGCAAAAATAAGTTCAGTTCAGCCAAAATAAGTTCAGTTCAGCAAAAATAAGTTTAGTCTTGTCTAATGTTGTAATTATTATTTTTGTTTTCAATATTACTATTACTATTGTTATTATTATTATTAATATTATAATTAAAATAACAATGAATTTGTATATTTTATTTTTTTATTTATTATTTATTATTTAGTATTTATTATTTATTAATTATTATTATTATTATTATTATTATTATTATTTATTATTTATTATTTATTATTTATAATTTATTATTTATTATTTATTATTTATTATTTATTACTTATTATTTATTATTATTATTATTATTATTATTATTATTATTATTCTAATTATTTATTATTATTATTTATTATTTATTATTTATTATTTATTATTTATTATTTATTATTTATTATTTATTATTTATTATTTATTATTTATTATTTATTATTTATTATTTATTATTTATTATTTATTATTTATTATTTATTATTTATTATTTATTATTTATTATTTATTATTTATTATTTATTATTTATTATTTATTATTTATTATTTATTATTTATTATTTATTATTTATTATTTATTATTTATTATTTATTATTTATTATTTATTATTTATTATTTATTATTTATTATTTATTATTTATTATTTATTATTTATTATTTATTATTTATTATTTATTATTTATTATTTATTATTTATTATTTATTATTTATTATTTATTATTTATTATTTATTATTTATTATTTATTATTTATTATTTATTATTTATTATTTATTATTTATTATTTATTATTTATTATTTATTATTTATTATTTATTATTTATTATTTATTATTTATTATTTATTATTTATTATTATTATTTATTATTTATTATTTATTATTTATTATTTATTATTTATTATTTATTATTTATTATTTATATTTATTATATATTATTATTATTATTATTATTTATTATTTATTATTTATGATTTATTATTTATTATTATTATTATAATTATTATTTTATTATTTATTATTTATCATTTATTATTATTATTATTTATTATTATTATTATTATTATTATTATTATTTATTATTTATTATTTTTTATTATTTATTATCTATTATTTATTATTTATTATTATTATTATTATTATTATTATTATTTATTATTATTATTTATTATTATTATTTATTATTATTATTATTATTATTTATTAATTATTATTTATTATTTTTTATTTATTATTATCTATTATTTATTATTTATATTTATTATTATCTATTATTTATTATTTATTATTTATTATTTATTATTTATTATTTACTATTTATTATTTATTATTTATTATTTATTATTTATTATTTATTATTTATTATTATTTATTATTATTATTTATTATTTTTTATTTTTTATTCTTTATTTTTTATTTTTTATTATTTTTTATTATTATCATTATTATTTATTATTTATTATTTATTATTATTAATATTATTTTTTTTGATTTATGATTTATTATTTATTATTATTAATTATTATTTTTTATTATTTTTTATTTATTTTTTATTATTATTATTTATTATTTATTATTTATTACTATTATTTATTATTATTTTTTATTATTATTATTTATTATTTATTATTTATTATTATTAATACTCTTTATTATCATTTTTTATTTTTTATTTGTTATATTATTTATTATTTGTTATTATTATTTATTATTTGTTATTTATTATTATTATTAT
The DNA here is from genome assembly GCA_947646795.1 of Beta lomatogona. Lineage (NCBI taxonomy): Eukaryota > Viridiplantae > Streptophyta > Magnoliopsida > Caryophyllales > Amaranthaceae > Beta > Beta lomatogona. Next base: position 1,354,276 of record CANSNZ010000269.1, read on the forward strand.
TATTATTATTATTATTTATTATTTATTATTTTTATTATTATTTATTATTATAAAATAATAAAATAATAATAATAAGTATTGATAATATTATGTTAATACGAGTTTAGTTCGGCAAAAAAAATAAATTCGGCCAAAATATGTTCGGTTCAAGCAAAAATAAGTTCGGTTCGGCCAAAATAAGTTCGGTTCGAAAAAAATAAGTAAAAATAAGTTCGGTTCAGCGAAATAAGTAAAAATAAGTTCAAAAAATAAGTTCGCCAAAATCAAAAATAAGTTCAGTTCAGCCAAAATAAGTTCAAAAGAACAGAGCCTTAGTCTAGTTGTTTACTTAAACCCCCTTTTTACTCCCGTCAATTGATTGCATCTCGAACTAAGTGTAAAACCCCTTGCTTCTCCGTGGATATGACCCCTTACTACGCTATACTACCTTATTAGGCTAGTTCGTTATACTTGGGTGATTTTATTCTTGACCCGGAACCATAGGAAGTAACGACACCTAGGGGACCGATCAAGTTTTGGCGCCGTTGCTGGGGAGGCAACGTGTTGTTTAAACATAATTTATCGCCCATCGATTGCTATTTTTTTCATTTTTTTGATATTGTGTTGTCATTACTAATCGTATGCTTAGCTTTGTTGAATGATAGGGAGATCTCAAGGTATCCCTACCACTCCTCTTGACCCGAAAATTGACCGTTCTTTAAGGCAAGTTCGAAGGTTATCTGAACATCAAACCGAGGAGGAGGAAATATTTTTTGGCTCCTCAAGTGAGGCAAGTGAAGCCATGGTCGAGGATGACAACCTCTATTTCAAGACTTTGGTAATCCGGAGGACTATGAGCTCACCTGTGGCATTTTGCTCCCCATCACCATTACAAACTTCACTATACATCCACAATATACACAAATGGTGCTTAGGGAGCAATTTTTCGTAGCCGCGCATGAGAATCTTATTTGTGTATCTTGATAGATTCCTTGAGTTGTGCGCCATGGTCCAAACGAACCAAGTCACTCAAGAATACATCCGTATGCATCTCTTCCGACAATCTTTGGCGGGAAAAGCTTATAAGTGGCTCAATAATCTCAAGCCAAATTCCTTGACCACTTGGAAAGCGGTGGCCAAAGCCTCCCTAAAGAAGTTTATATCGGAGGAGAAGACCGCGGAAATGAGAAGGAAGATATCCAACTTCCAACAAGAATCGGATTAGTCTCTAGGTGAAGCTTGGGAACGATTCAATGAGTACGTTAGAGCTTTCCCCCATCATGAGTATAGCGAGCCTCTACTTATTAGATTCTTCTATGATGTTCTTGATCCCATTAGTAGAGTCAATCTTCATGCGGGAGCCGAAGGCCAATTGAGAAAAGTTCCCCAAGCGCAACTCAAAGATAAAATTGAGAATGTGGTTGGCAACTATTCATGTGGTGGTAAGAGAAGAAGCCAAGCAAAAGCTAATGGGAAATTCGAGCTTGACCAAGAGTCCCACAAAGCTTTCATGGAGCAACTTCTTGACAAGAAGCTAGGGAAAGAGCAAGCTTCTTCTTCATCATCTCGGCAAGTAAACTCATTCTCATGTGAAATTTGTGGCGGTACCAACCATGACACCTCATATTGTGGTGGTAGGGACCCCGAGCATGTGGCGGCTATGGGCTATCTCAACAATCAAAGAGATCAAATGGATAATTGGAGAGGCCCTAACCCCAATCTTAATCCGATGTTCAATGACTATGGTGGACCAACCAATTTCAACAATTAAGCGAACCAAGGAGCTCCCTATTTACATCCAAATGCTAGAAACAACTTTAACAAGCCCCATCCACAAAATTAATTCTCAAACCAACACTCAACCACCTTCCCAAACACCTCAAACCCTCAAGGTGGTCCATCTCCGGACACCCTTCTTATCCTAGACAACGTCAAAAACATTTCTCAACAATTTGAACAAAAGTTGAGCAACCTTGAGCGCAAAGTAGATCAAAAATTTCAAGAAACCACTTGTCACCAAAAGATCCTTGACAATCAAGGTGCGCAACTAGCCGAGAAGGTTTCTCAACTCACAAATGAGAAGCTTCCCGGTCAACCTACTCTGAATCCCGCAAACCACCACCATGTGAAGGTCATCTCCCTAAGGTCCGAAAGATCCTATAAAGGACCTAAAGTGGTGCAACAAGAGGAGGATAAGGAGAAAGAAGAACAAGTTGTGGATAAAGGAGAAAATGAAATCCAAAAAGAGGGTGTTGAGAAGGAGAAAGAGGTTGAGGTAGAAAACCAAGCATCAACAAATGTCCAACCATCAAGATTCAATCCTCCCCCACCATTTTCGAAAAGGATAGTTAAGAGAAAGTTGAATGACAAGTACAACAAGTTCATGAACATGTTGAAGGGTCTTCAAATCAACATTCCCTTCCTTGAGGCCATGTCACAAATGCCATCCTATGCCAAATTCCTCAAGGAACTTCTTTCCAACAAGAAAAAGCTCAATGAACAATGCATCACTCTTCCTCACCAAGTAAGTGCGCTTGTGCAACGCCAATTGCCACCCAAGCAACGAGATCCGGGTAGCTTCACTCTTCTGGTGACATTAGGAGATCTTGAGACCAAGGGAGCATTGGCCGACTTGGGTGCAATTGTGAGCTTGATGCCCTTGTCCATTGCAAAGTTGCTCAGCTTGAGATGGTGCCTTCAAGGAAGACAATTCAATTGGCCGACTACTCGATTAAGCTACCTTATGGAGAACTTGAAGATATACCAATTCGAGTTGGTAATATCTTTGTGTCTTTTGATTTTGTTGTAATGGATATGGAGGAGGTCCCTCATACTCCTCTTATCCTTGGAAGAGAGGTTCTTAAAACAATGGGAGCCGTGATTAATTGCAAGAACAACATGATCACTTGTGAGGTGGCCGATGAAAGAGTTGTGTTTGAGTTTTCGAAAACCTTGAAGCAACCTATGGTGGAGAAGGTGTGGAGAGTAGACTTGGTGGAGTCAGATATTGTTAATTATGAGAGGGTACAAAGCATGAGACATGATACGTTTTATGAGGCCCTCCAAGATGATGAACGGGTGGACAAATCAAGAAAGCCATGGAGATTGAAGCCCAACTTGATGAAGCTCATATGGATGCCCAATTAAGCAAAGATGAGCTCCCATTGATCCAAACCATGGCCAAGGGGGAGAGTTCTAAGCCTCCTCCCAAGTTGTTGAGAAAAGATCGTGACTTCAAGGTTGGTGACAAAGTTCTCTTATTCAACTCACGGCTCCGTCTCTTCCCCGGAAAGTTGAAGTCTAAGTGGTCCGGCCCATTCTCTATCTCTAAGGTCACTCCATATGGCTCGTTTGAATTGGAAGGTGAAGATGGAGCTAGGTTCATAGTAAATGCCAAAAGAATCAAGAAGTATTTCGATAAGGAAAAAGTTGAAAAACTTGGTTGTTTGATGCTCGAGTCGGTCCCAACCGACTCATCACCCGAAGCCATTTGAGAAGGATGAAGAGGTCTAGCTTAAGACCATCAATCAAGCATTTTTGTATATATTGTTTATATTTTGTTATTGTTGAGCTTTGATTTTGATTTTGTTCTGGTGGATTGTAAAATCCGGAGGATTTTTCCCCTAGGGAGGAGGTGGATATTACTTTGATTGAGAAATACGAGGCACGGCCTCTCGGCTCATCTAACCAATAGTTGAGTCTAGTTTCAAGCTAAGCCTTACATCTCACTTTGGGCTAATTTTAACCCCCGTAGGGTATGGTTTGTTGTGTATGTGTGCAGGAAAAGGAAAAGGAAAATCGGCTAAGTGTTGGAACTAATCTCTCTTTTGAGTTGATGACCTTTCATAGCAAGTATCCGGAGATGAAGTCAAGGTTCGAAGATGCTCTTTTGCTTCGGATATTGCATTTGGCCTTTATTGCTTCAATGATAGGTGAGATCGTTCCAACTCCCTTTTAGTTACTTGTTTGCATAGTTTTAGGATAGTTTAGGAAAGAAGATGATCGTTCGAGGTTGCTTGGCGTTAATTTTACATTGGCGGTTATGAACACCGCCTGGGTTTAAGTGCTAAATTTTTGTGATTGTGTTGATTACGTGCCATTACCTATTTGCTTTCATCTCTTGCTATAAAAAAAAGTTGAAAAAAAAAAAACGTATGAATCAAGGCAAATTTTTCTTTTATTTACTTCTTTTGCTCTTGAGTTGAGAACAATATCATTGAAGCTCCACTCTTTTGAATGCTTTTATTTCTAGATGTTAGAAGTTCGCATGCTTTGAGATGTTTATGGTTGATTTTAGGATACTCTATGTCAAGGTAGCGGTTAGAACTTTTTGAGAGCACAAGACCTTAATTTATGGATTGTGGTATGATGGTGTTGCTCTCTCTAGTGATTTGAAACCTTAAAGGTAGTTTTTGCTTAATAATCCCATGTGAGGACTTTCAAAAAAGCCCCAACATCTATTTTGAGTGCATGGATCCTCGACATTGCATACTTTTATCGAGAACTTGACTCTAATCTATCTTAGATCGCGACCGAGCCACTCTAGGGAAAGATAAAGGCATTCATTTCGGTGACTATTTTTATTTTTATAGTTTTAGGCATTTTATTCTTGTTTCTTCTATTTTTCTTGGTTTTGTTTTTATCTGCATTTTCCCTTCCTCTTAACCCTTTGAGCCTTATCCTTTTCTTTGATTACCTCAATACAAACCAATTGCCTCCTTGTTTTATTTTTCACCCTTGTAGTGAATAGTGAAGTTAGAGCGATTGTCTTGAGTGATATTTGAAAAAAAATAAGGGGAAAGGAAAATGATGAGATTCTTGTGGTATAGTGGAAATTTTGTGTATATTCTTGAATGAATGCAATTGAAACTTCATAGAAAAACCACCCAAAGTCAAAGAAGACGGGGAAAATGAAAAAAAAAAAAGGGAGAAATAGAAAGGAAATCCAAAAATAGTTCTTTTATTGTTATGTTTTTGAATAAGTTTGGGGGAACCTTATCCCTAAATGGTTGAATATAATTTGTGATTCATGGTTATTTAGCTCTTTCGCTCCTACTAAGACTTCACTATATTAGGATTGAGCACCACTATCCAAATGTATTCACACCCTTTACCCCTAGCCTACGTTACCACCCTTAAAAAGTCCTTTTGACCTTAGAGAGTTGAGTCATTGTCAGTGGTGGAAGATTGGAATCAAGCCTATTGAGCGAGTGTGCTATGTCGAGGTGTCGAGTAACCTTCTCCTATTCTATTTCTTATTACATTTATCGGCTCCATTTTTCGGAGTTTAGAGAAGCTACCTTGAATGGCGAATTTGAAACTAGTTGAGAGAAAGCGGTATGTATGGTTGTAGAATTTGGGAGTTGTAGGTTGTGTTTAGTCCTCTACTTGTCCAACAAGTAAGCTGTAGGCTGAGCTTTCTTGTCTAGCAAGTAAACGAGTATCCCTTAGATGTTCTTCCTTGGAGACTTGTGCAACAATGCCTGAATCAGCTTAGTCCTTAGCCTGGGCTTCGTTCCCGAACCTGCAAAAAGGGACCCACCCTGGAGGTTTGGTTGGTGGTTCCCCCTCCAAAGCTTAAGTCAGATATTGGGAGTTGTAAGAGAAAGTAGAGATAGAGAGAGAAAGTGAGAGAGTATTTTTTTAGAGTAACTTTGCACTGTTTGCATTGAATGATCTTTCTCCTGATTTCAGGGGTATTTATAGTGATAGCAAGATGACAGCTAACCTTAAAATCAACCCTAGAATAGAGGCATCTGATTGGCTAAGGAATCATATCATGACACGTGGCATGCCATGATTTATGAGGGCTTATCAATTACTCACTAACAGCCACCTCCAAAGGCTGGGCTCTGACTAACTTTTGGGCCAGAAAAATAAAGCCTTTCCTCCCAACTGAATCATACACAAGGTTTAAACCTTCTTCCTCTATTATTAGGAGAGGACACGTGTACGGCTCCGATGAGCCCAGGTGTCTTCAAAGGAACCGTAGATGTTAGGCTACAACATTTGCCCCTAAAAGGGTTTTCACTGTTGGCCCATCTGACGGTTAAGGCCCTTTAACCCAAGGTAGCTTCATTTGGCCCATCTGACGGTTAAGGCTTTTTTACCCAAGGTAGTTTTATTTGAAATGAAGGAAATGACGCGCCTTTTCCTGGGTTTTACCGGTCATAACCGACCGTTGTACCCTTTCTTCGGTCATTCTTGACCGGCTCCACAGGTTTCTTACCCCTCTATAAATAACCTTGGTGTGAGAACATTTAATCATTTCACACTTTGAACGAATTTTTCTAGAGAGAAAAGCTCTGCAAATTTTTCTAGAGAGAGAGAGAGATCGTCCAGCCTCAATTTTCTTCACCGAATCGTCCAGGAGCTTTAGCAGGTATCTTTTCTTTGTTCTTTTGATTCTTCTTTATTCTTTATTTTTTCTTAGAAAATCAATAAAATGGAATCTTCTTCGTCAAATAATCCTAGCCGACCAAGAGCTCATCTTGACCCTAGAACCGATACTTCTTCTTCGGCACATTCTAGAGTTGGGCCTCTTCTGGCCTAGTATATATTTTTGGGTTTTTCTATGATATACCCTTGTGTTTTTTAAAATTCTATAATATACCCCTAATGTTTTTTTATTCTACATTGTACCCCTGTGTTTTTTAAGTTTTCTACAAAATACCCCTAGTGTGTATTAATGAAAACGGACGTTAATGATTTTTGAATTCCCACCCAAACATCCGTTTAGTACAATCTACTCCCACCCAAACCTCTCCATCCCCTCCACCCCGGCCCCCTCCCCCCCCCCTCCACCGCCGCAGCTCCCAACCCCGGCCCCTCCCCCCTGCCCCCAGCCCCCTCCCCCCGTCCTCCGCCGCATCCCCCACCCCTCCCCCCCAGCCGGCCCTAGCCCCTATCCCCTCCCCTTCGATTTCCCGCAGCCCTCAATCCCCTCCCATTCGATTTCCCACAGCCCCCCACCCCCTTCCCTTCAATTTCTCGCAGCCCCGACCCCTTCCCTTTCGATTTCCCATGACCCTCCACCCCTCCCCTTCGATTTCCAATGCCCCCTTCCCTTCCCCTTCGATTTTGCGTTGAAACACGATTGAATCTGGGTTTATTTTTTTAAAAAACAATGGCGAGGGTGGTGGTGGTTGTTGTTCACGGCTCCGGTGCGAGGGAGGGAAGGGGTGGAGGGGAGAGGGTGGGGGTCATGGGATTTCGAATGGGAGGGGGTGGGGTTGGGCTAGTGGTGGTCATGGTGGTTGCGGGGGTGGAGGGGAGGGGGAGGGGGGGGGAGGGGTGGGGGGCTGGGTTGGGAGCTAGCGGGGGAGGGTTGAGAGAGAAGCCCATAAATGCAAAGAGAATTTAACGGTAAACGTTACGTACATTTAACGTAGGGGTACTATGTAGAAAACTTTAAAAACTTAAGGGTACAGTGTAGAAGAAAAAAACATTAGGGGTATAACGTAAAATTTTAAAAAACACATGGGTATATCATAGAAAAAACCCTATATTTTTTTGTGGTTTTGACGGAGAAAGTCAGACGACCCAGTCGTTACCTGTGCAGGGTAATCTGGCGCGCGTCAAGCAAACGGCCCGTCTAAGTCAAATAGCTCAGATATGGAGGAATCTACTGGACGGGTGCCAGATGAGGCAAGAGAGGTCCAAAGTGCTGAGCCTTTGGGCGGGCCTCCTTCCTCGGACCATAATTTAGAAGACTCCGAAATAAATCCTGAGGCCAGTCTATCTGGCAGGGACGTCGATATGGAGGAAACCGGCGAAGGTAATAACGGCAGCGAATCTGATGCTGTCGAAGAATCAGACGAGGCCTCCACTACCTCGTTGGAGATTAGAAGATGGTCCCCTTTCTGACCCCGACTTCATTTTGGTCAATCGTAAATGGTTAGAGAAAATAGGACCAGACCCTAATTACTTATCGTCCTACATGCCCATGCCGAGCTTCTCCTTCGTCATCCCAAATAAGGACGCGACGACACTGAGCGCCCCAAAGAACCACTTCGTCGTCAACAAGCTGGCCCTGGACGCGGGATTGAGGTTCCCTCTCCACAGATTCATCGAACATGTGCTGCAGTACTACCACATCGGCCATAATCAGCTGGCTCCAAACGCTTTGCACAACGTCCTGACGTTCATTGCCGTCTGTGAGCTGCGCGGCCTAGCTCTTTCTCTTCAAGCCTTTACTCATATCCACTATGCGGCTAAGGTACCTGGGGCCGTGGACGGGGCATGGCTCAGCATCTTCGACCGTTCAGGCTTCATGACTGCTTGGGGCAAGCCGTCAAAGATGCACGAATGGAAGGCCGACTTCATCTTCTTACGGGCGGCCAGCGACTATGCCATGGAGAGCTATAGATTTTATAATCGATCCATCACGAATAATGGGCGGAAGCAGTCTTGGCTGGATTTGGAGGACAGCTTTGACGATGAGGTGGTGGAGTACTCCAGGCCCGGCCAACGATCTTTTAAGGGACCAACTCACTGAATACCCTTAAAATAAATGTTTTACCAAGATGACTTCTTGGTCGCCGCCGGCTTGCGGTTGGCCGAAGATAGAGGTATACATTCAAATTCGTCAAGTAAAACTCTTCGTCCATAGTACATCAGACTAACCACTTTTCATATCTTTTTTGCAGACTCGGCCAGAAAACGTCTCAAGGCTTCTTGGACGGGTGATATAAGCATGTCTAAATTTACAGACAACTTGTGGAAGGAATACGCCAAGAGCAGCGCCGAAAAAAGGGCTGAAACACTGGTAACATAATTTTTTTTTTTTTTTGGACGAGGATCCTTCTGACTCGTCAAGAATTTGCATCCATCCATTAGACGAGAATCACCCGAAGAAGGAGAACGTCCAAGCATGGACGGCCGTCTTCGTTGGGCTATTCTCGTCTGAGGCACTGATTGTCTTTCTCTAGACGAGAATCACCTGAAGAAGGAAGGCGTCTGGGCTTGGACGGCCACCTTCTTTGGGCCATTCTCGTCTGAGATGTTGAATGCCTTTGGACGAGTACCATTGGGACTCATCCAAGTCGTTGTCCCTTTTCTTGGACGAGGATAACCTGAAGAAGGAAAGCGTCCATGCTTGGACGGCTACCTTCTTTAGGCCATTCTTGTCTGAGATTTTGAACACCTTTGGACGAGTACCATTTGGACTCGTCCAAGTCGTTGTCCCTTTTCTTGGACGAGGATAACCTGAAGAAGGAAAGCATCCATGCTTGGACGGCAACCTTCTTTGGGCCATTCTCGTCTGAATTGCTTTAAGTTTTGAAACTGAACGCATGGGTGATTTCTTGTCCCTGGACGGGAGTCATTTTAGTCCGTCTTCCTTTGGGACGGCTTCCTTCTTTGGATTAACTTCGTCTAAATTCGAAATCTTTCTCGGACGAGTTTCCCTTAGGAGAGGAGGTGTTTATTATTTGACGCCTTCCTTCTTTGGGTGATTTTCGTCTGAAGGCTTTCAATTTGTTTTAGATTTTGCTCTTTGGACGTCCATCATTTTAACTTGATCATTTCTTGCAGAAAAATGCTCCTACTAACAAACTTCCACCAGGGAAGTCGTCTTCGTCCAACAAGAGGCCTACAGCGGCCTCGGACCAGCCTAAGGGCTTTACAAGAAAGAAGACGGAGAAGACTACTCCGAGTGGTGGAGTTGGTGAAAAAACCATGCCTCCCCCTAAAGATAAGGTTCTTAAAGAGGAGCCTTCTGCTGCCGTTCCGGCCGAGGGGAAGAAGAGTTCTGACCCCACTCGTCAGTTGGATGCTTTGCCTTCTGACTTAGCTGAAGTCAGGCCAGAGTCAGCCTTGGCTTTGGTTGTTCCGGGGCAGGAGACGGCGGCTGAGAACTACCCGGGCTTTAGCGGCTCGGTGGCCAAGCTGGTGCCGCAGATGCCGCTAGCTATTAGGACGGCATCTATCTCGTCTGGTGAGTCGTATTATCCGAATATAGTTAGGACGATGCGGGTCAGTGGACGGTCCATGAGTCCGTCCAATAGACAAGCCATCGTCTTTCCCATCAAGATAACTGACTCTCCCCCTCTTTCAGATAAAGGTAAAGGCAGAAAAAGATCGGCTTAAGCAGAAGATCTTCAAGTGTTACCCTGAATCCTATATCAAAGGATTAAGGGGGGCATCGGCCGGGCACGTGGGCTACATGTCTCAACTTGCTGCTCAGGTATAACTTACTGCTGCTTTTGTTTAATACTTGTGTATATTTTTCCTTTTTGTAACTCGTCTAATGGCTTGTTTTGTTTTTATTGTTCCAGCTTTTTGCTCGCATCATGCTTACTGAAGAGTGGGCGATGGAGTTGAGAAAGGAGAACAAGCAGCTCGTCCACATGGCGACAACGGCAGGCGACAAGGCCATCCATGACATTGAGATGGCTAATAGCCTTCATCGTCAATCCCTGGAGGCTTTGGAGAAGAGATCAGCTCTCCTGGAATCAAGAATTATCTTGTTACCATCAACGATCAATACAAGGAGCTAGACCGTCTGAAGATGGTCATTGATGCTGTCTCTACTAACCTGAAGGGTGAAAGAGATGCTGCTCTTCTTGCCGTCGTTCAACTGAGGAGGGAGAACATTCTCCTAAGAGCGAAGACTACCCGTCTGGAAAGGGAGGCAGCCAAGGCCTTTGACGATGCCAAGGAAGGATTGGCTCAAGTCATCGAAACGTCTAAGGACTAAGGCCTTTGAGATGTTGGCTAAGGCTGCTGAGGTCCCCAGCTTTGTTCGTTGTCTGGAGTATCAACAGAGTGTCCATCGTGCTATGGTATGTGCTGAGGAACCTCCAGAGTTTTTGGACTCCGACGACAAAGCTGCAGTTGAGGAGGAGAACCCTGAAGATGACCAAGAAACTCGTGCTGAAGATGATGCCTAGTTTTAGGTTTATTTTCCTAAGTTTCTTGGCTTGTCTGCCATTGTAGCCTTAACTCTTCAGTCTTAAGTTGTAAATATTTTTCCACTTATATATATGAAATACTTTTTACCAATTGCTTGTCTTTCCTTTTTTTTATTAAAATTTTGACCAAGTATCAAATGAGCCTCGTCCTGAATTCTGGACGACCCGTACTGATGTTTGCCTTTAGATGACCCGTACCTGAATAACGTCCTTGCCTTTAGACGATCATAAGTCTATTCAAAATGCTTCCAAGTACAAGAAGAGACTCGTCCTGAATTCTGGACGGTCTACATAGTTCAGATAGAGTAATCCTGTCAACCCTGATATTTGCCCTTGGACGGTCGAGGGTCTATTGACGATTTGCAAAACACATCTTGGAGAAATTTCCATCCTTGTCCTTGGACGATTGTGAATCTTTCGAAAAAGTATCCAAGGACTTAGTGACATTCGTCTTGAAACTTTGGATGGTTTGCAAAATAAATATAGTTAAAGTTTGCGATCCTTGTCCTTGGACAATTGTGAATCTTTCCAAAGAGTATCCAAGTACCTTGTGACATTCGTCCTGGAACTTTAGATGGTCTTCACATTCAGACGAGTCTTGCCTCAAGGGGGAAAGCGGTCTACTCATATGGCTTTATGGACTAGCCACGTTTTAGCCGTTTTTCTCGAGTTGGGAACACTCGTCCTGCAGTATTTATTGCTTATTTCATCCTGATTTTTTAGACGACCTTCCCTCTTTTAGCTCGTCCTATAGGCTTATCTTATCCCCCCCTTCTTGGGCTAGGCTCAACCATATATAATGGACAAGCCATAGTCCAAGAAGGAGAGCGGCCAACATTGGCCAAGCCTACTGAAACCGCTAAGGACGAGCTTTAGATACATGGTCTGACCATGTCTTAGCCGCTTTCCTTGAGGGAACAACACTCGTCCGGAAGTAGTGATCCCTTACTAGGGTCATTACTACTTAGCTGTCCGTGTATGTGAAAGTTACTAAGGGCTTATTTCTGGTCAGCCTTCTCTTAGAGACCTTGACGTTTCCCTTACTAGAGATTGTGTCAAATTGATTGCCATTTATGTATTGTCAACCTTTAGGTTGTTATACTTTTGGCCGGTCTCCTCGAGGGAGTGATGTTCGGCATAGAAGTCGGTTTTTTTCACGCTCTATTGTTTTGTGTGTTTTTGTCCCAAGTTATTGTCTCTTTTATACTAGTAACTGATTTAATGCCCCAAAGAGAACTAACTTGGTGAAAGTAAACAAAGGCGATAAGAAAGTAGGAATTGTATTATATGAATTTTGCTTGGCTGAATGCCAAGATACATGTATACAATTCTTTTTTCTAGCATGTGCCGTGGCACTTTGGACTTACTACAAACTACCAGCTAGATTCTTGACGATGAATTGAGTTAGACGTGGTACTTCTTCAGGTTATCTGAGTTCCAAGTGCGCTGTATAACTCGTCCATCCAGATCTTGGCGACGAAAAGTTCCACTGCGCACCTCTTGGATAATCAGATAAGGTCCTTCCCAATTTGGTGTTAGCTTCCCCATCTCTTTAGCTCGTCCAAACGCCTCCATCTTCCTTAGAACCAAATCCCCTACCTTGAGTGGTCGTCTAGCGACTCTCTTGTTAAACTCCCGAGCCATTTGCAGCTTGTATAATTGCATTCTTAGCAAGGCATTGCCCCTGACTTCTGGTACTTGATCCAAAGCCGTGCGTAATGCATCCCAGTTGGCATCTTCTGTGCACAACATGACTCGCAGGGTGGGTTTTTCAATTTCAATGGGCAAGACGGCTTCAGTGCCATAAACTAACATGAAGGGTGTCTCCCCTGTAGAATTTTTGGCGGTTGTTCTGATGGACCATAACACTAGCTGTAGTTCTTCAACCCATTGTCCATTGGCATTATCCAACTTCCTTTTGATTCCATTAGATAGAATCTTGTTGAAGGACTCTACTTGCCCATTGGCTTGTGGGTGGGCGACTGCAGCGAAGTGAGCCTTGATTTCTCATTCTGCCAACCAATCTTTCAGTTTAGGTGTTTCAAACTGCGGGCCATTATTAAAGACGATGGACTGTGGCATGCCAAAACGAGTTATAATGTTTTTCCAAATAAAGCCCTTGACGTCATTTGTTGTTATACCTCGCATAGCTTGAGCCTCTATCCATTTAGTTAAGTAGTCCACAGCCACTATCACAAACTTCTAATGCCTAGCGGCCACAGGGAAAGGTCCTAGAATATCCATGCCCCATTTGGCAAAAGGCAGAGGGAACAAGATAGGAGTTAGGTAGTTGAACGGCTTCTGATGCAGATTTTCGTGCTTCTGACAACTGTCGCACTTTTTTGCATGACGAGGGCATCTTCCTTTAAGGTAGGCCAGTAATATCCCGCCCTTAAAGCCTTTTCTCCCAATGCTCTTCCCCCAATGTGAGATGCACAACCTCCTTCATGGAGTTCCTTCAGAACCTCTAGACCTTCTTCCCTGGTGATGCACTTGAGAAGAGGACGATTGAATGACCTCTTGTAAAGAGTCTCATCCCATAATTCAAACCACTTGTCTCTAGCCTTCACATACTTAGCCTCTACAGGGTCCGGAGGCAACCGTCCCGTCTTCTTGTACTCTATGATAGGCTCCATCCAGACTGCCCCTCGGCTAAGAAACATAATTTGTTCTTGATCAATGCTCTTTTTGGGTTTTACTTCCCAAAACACTGTTCTTGGCGCATCACCTTCAGCCGAGCTGGCCAATTTAGAGAGAGCATCTGCTTGATGATTTTCTGACTTTGGCACTTGGTCGAGAACAAATCGTTTCAAAGGCTCAATCTCATCTTTGATCAGACGCATATATTTGCTCATCGATGCTTCTTTACATTCAAAATTCCCGTTGACTTGACTGACGACCAAGAGCGAGTCTGATTTGGCCTCAATTTCCAGAGCTCCTGCCGCTTTACACATTTTGATTCCAGCTAGAAGTGCTACATATTCAGCTTCGTTATTGGACGCTTGGAATTGGAACCTTAGCGCATATTCAAACTTGTCTCCTTCTGGAGATTGGCAAATGATTCCTGCCCCACATCCATTGACAGTGGACGACCCATCAACCATGAGCGTCCAATGCTTCCTTCCTTCAGCTGGATCAGATATTGGCTTTATGGTTGGCCGAGTAATTCAACTATAAAATCTGCCAAGGCTTGCCCCTTAATGGCTTTCCTTGGTTCAAATGATATATCGAACATGTTAAGCTTAACAGCCCATTTTAGCATTCGTCCGGAAGCTTCCATCTTTTGCAGAACTTGCTTCAGAGGTTGGTCAGTATAGACGAGTATGATGTGCGCCAAGAAATAGGGCCTTAACTTTCGGCTGGCCATGACGAAGGCCAATCCAAACTTCTCAACTGGAGTATACCTATTTTCCGCATCCTTGAGCACATGACTCACAAAGTATATGGGGACTTGCACGGACTCTCTTTCAGCCAGCAGGACAGCACTCACAGCCTGAGTGAACACATCCAAGTACACAAACAGTTTCTCCCCCTCAGCTGGACTGACCAACCTAGGCAGCTGTCGAAGGTGATCTTTGACCGACTGAAGGGCTTGCTCTACCTCTGCTGTCCATTCAAACTTGGCCTTTTTCTTGATCGTGGCGAAGAAGTGATGGCACTTGTCACCTGACTTGGACAAGAAGCGTCCAAGGGAAGCTAAGCAACCCGTCAGTCGCTGAACTTCCTTTATCTTTGACGGGGATTTCATGTCTAAAATAGCTTGGATCTTCTCTGGGTTGGCTTATATTCCCCTCTGATCTACCAAGAAGCCTAAGAACTTCCCAGATAAGACTCCAAATACGCATTTGCCGGGGCTCAATTTCTACTTGTATTTTCTGAGAGTCTCAAAAGTCTCTCTTAAATCACCAACATGACCTTCCTCTTGCCGACTCTTGACTATCATATCATCAATATAGGCCTCCATGTTTCTTCCCAACTGTGGCTGAAAGACGGTATTGATCAATCTTTAAAAGGTGGCCGGAGCATTGCGTAGGCCGAATGACATTCTCAACCAGCCATACACTCCCTTCTCAGTAATGAAGGACATTTTGTCCTGATCCTCTGACCACATGGGGATTTGATGAAAACCTGAATAGGCGTCCATGAAGCTTAGCAAAGCATGGCCGACCGTGGAGTCTACCAGACAATCCAACTTAGGAAAAGGGAAACTGTCCTTAGGACAAGCCTTGTTGAGATCAGTATAGTCCCCACACATCCTCCAAGTGCCATTAGGCTTTGGCACCATGACCACATTTGCTATCCATTCTGGATAATAAGTTTCTCTGATGAACTTTGACTCCAACAACTTCTCAACTTCTTGGTCAACCGCCTGATTTATGGCCGGTCCTAAATGCCTTTTCTTCTGACGGACAGGTTTTAAATTTAGATCAACATTCAGTTTGTGGACGGCTATCTCTGGATCAATTCCAGGCATTTCTTCAACATAATAAGCGAACAAGTCTTGAAATTCTTTCAGTAAGCTGATTAGAAGACCTCTCAAACCAGGACTGAGTGAAAACCCAATCTTGAGGGTTCTTTCTGGACGAGCTTCATCCAACAATACCTCTTCAGGAGCTTCCACCGGCTCTGGACGTTCTAATGCCAGTCCCATGATGGCCATCACTTCTTCAGACGAGGGAGGTTCTTCCTTTATGGGCTCATACTTTCTTTTCTTGCTGGGAAGATGTTCAGACGTTTTCCTTGAGGGGGCAATTGGCGTCTGAGGACTCTCAATGGTCATCCTAGGCTCCTTTACATTTTCGGACGCCTTCCTTTCTCCAGCCATCTTCGTCTTATCTTTCTCAATCTCAGACGTTTTCCTTCCGCCTTCGGTCTTCGTCTGGTCTTCATTACATGCTTTCCATGATGACGGCTTGAGGGTGGTTAGGTAACATTCCCTAGCCACCTGCTGGTCTCCATACAATGAGCCAATCTTGCCATTATCACACTCATACTTCATAAGCATCAAGTGAGTTACTATTACAGCTTTAACATGATTCAAAGTTGGTCGTCCAAGTATGACATTATAGGATGTCAAATCTCGGACAACCAAGAACTTGATGAACAAAGTCCATGAGGCATCCTTCTCACCAACACGGACGGGCAACGTGACTGTTCCCATGGGATGGATGACTCCTCCCCCAAACCCTATGATGGGGTGGTGGACGGGAACCAAGTTCTTTTCGTCAAACTTTAGTCTGGACAAGCAATCAGCACTAATGATGTCCGTAGAGCTTCCGGTATCAATCAGAATTCTCCTTACTCTTAGGTTTGCTCTCTTCATTTCTACAACCAAAGGATCGTCATGGGGGGTCCTCAGCTTGCCCCGATCTTGCTCACTAACCACCACTTTTGGGAAGGGCTAGGCCTTGGTCTGATCAGCTAGCAAGACTTGGCCGAGTTCCTTAAGGTAGTTTTTGTGACCTCTATTGGTTGGTCCTCCGGCAGCAAATCCTCCTGAAATAACGAGGACTACATCTTCGTCAGTGCTTTCACTCTCCTTCTTCTTGCTTTGACGGTCATCTCTCCTCTGAAACTTCTTTCCCCCTTGGGGTAAGTATGAATTCATCTTTTCTTTTCGGGCTAGATCCTCCAAAGCTCTCTTAAGGTGTTTACATTCATTGGTTTCATGACCGCAATCCTTTTGAAAGTGACAATACTTGCTCTTGTCCCTATTCCGGTCAGGAGTCTTCATCTCAGCTGGAGCCTTCAGCTCGTATTGGTCCTTTATCTCCATGAGAATGGAGTATTGGTCCTTGCTGAATTCGATGGGGCTGGATGAAGAAGGCTCAGATTCTTTCCTCTTGCTTCTCTTGGACGAAGTAGTGATAGAGGTTATGGCCCAAGTCTCGGCCTTTTTAGGGTTGCTTTTCTTTAGCTGAGCAACCTCTTCAGGCTTCTTGGACTGGGGATGCTTTGCCTCAGCACATACTTCAGTGGCATTTATAAAAGCTTCAGCTTCCTTTAATGCCTCGGCAAGAGTATCGATTTTCTTCTTCACAAGGTCAAACTTAAAACTCCCTGGCCTCATACCCCTGAGAAAGGCGTCAAAAGCCACTTCGGCATTGAGATCTTGAATTTGAAGGGCTTCCAGATTGAATCTCTTAACAAAACTCCTAAGAGCTTCTTTTGGTCCTTGGACGACCTTGCCCAAGTGCATGCTTGTCTTTTGTTCTTGACGATTAGCAACAAAATGACTAGTAAATAAGACACTGAGTTCGGTGAAATTGTTGACTGAATTGGGGGGTAGATTATTGAATCACTTCTGAGCTACACCCTTCAAGGTAGCCGGGAAATTCTTACACCAAGTAGCATCGTCTACTCCTTGGACGTACATCTGATGCTTGTAAGCAGACAGGTGATCATCAGGATCAGTTGTTCCATCAAAAGGCTCAATTGTTGGGAGTTTTACCTTTGGGAAGGGGGGCACCTCCATGATCCTGGCCGAGAATGGAGTAGGCCAATTGATCCGGAGGGCTCCCAGCTGTCCCTCGATGGGTACGAACTCCTTGCGATATTCCTTCAACACTGGATTAGATTAAGTGTTTGCGGGTACTGGTCACTTATAGACCATTGCTTGAACCACCGTCTTCTTTTGTCTCGGACGAACCATCGAAGGACCCAGACTTGTCCCCTTTGTTCTGGATGGTATCCTTAAAGGAGGGTCTCTCAAATACGGGTAGAGCCAGTAGTCGACCGTTGCAAAGCTGCAGCCCTCTTTGCCTCTAAGTAATCCCTGGCGTCTGTTTCCATTCGATGTCCATTCGGACGAGCTTGATCTTGAGTCCTCACCACCAGATTTCAGTCCATCTTCCTTCGCTAAGCATTGTCCTCTGGCTGCTTTCCTCTTGCCGCCCTTTTAGAGGATTCCTGACGAACAGGTACACTAGGACCTGGACAATTTTCTTGGGAACGTCCCCTAGGAGGAGCTTGATTGTAGACGACTGGCTCCGGGTTATGATGGAAGAACAGCATGTTGCTCCTAATCTGTTCCTGGACGACTGCTGCCATTTTAGTCTGAAAGTCATTCAGGACGTTGTCTAGATGGGCAGCCGTCACTGGACGTTCAAGATTTTCCTGAATAACCGGCTGCTGGCTTGGTCCAGGGACATGGATGATGGTTGGAGGTCTATCCCTTCCTCGAGGCGGTCTCTCGTGTTCTACTGTGTCTTCGACATTAACCTGAAGACTTCGGTTTCTGGCAATGTTGGACGATAGACAATCAGTCATCGTTGCGTCTCCCCACAGACGGCGCCAAATGTTTAGTCCTCTACTTGTCCAACAAGTAAGTTGTAGGCTGAGCTTTCTTGTCTAGCAAGTAAACGAGTATCCCTTAGATGTTCTTCCTTGGAGACTTGTGCAACAATGCCTAAATCAGCTTAGTCCTTAGCCTGGGCTTCGTTACCGAACCTGCAAAAAGGGACCCCCCTGGAGGTTTGGGTGATGGTTCCCCCTCCGAAGCTTAAGTCAGATATTAGGAGTTGTAAGAGAAAGTAGAGATAGAGAGAGAAAGTGAGAGAGTATTTCTTCAGAGTAACTTTGCACTGTTTGCATTGAATGATCTTTCTCCTGATTTCAGGGGTATTTATAGTGATAGCAAGATGACAGCTAACCTTAAAATCAACCCTAGAATAGAGGCATCTGATTGGCTAAGAAATCATATCAAGACACGTGGCAGGCCATGATTTGTGAGGGCTTATCAACCACTCACTAACAGCCACCTCCAAAGGTTGGGCTCTGACTAACTTTTGGGCCAAAAAAATGAAGCCTTTCCTCCCAACTGAATCTTACACAAGGTTTAAACCTTCTTCCTCTACTTATTAGGAGAGGACACGTGTACGGCTCTGATGAGCCCAGGTGTCTTCAAAGGAACCGTAGATGTTAGGCTACAACAGGTTGTTTTCTCTTCATACGAAGATTGAATGTTGTGAACACCCTATGCTATGACTTGTTCTTATCTTCTTTTAGGTTCCGTAGCGGCCTAATTGAGATTGTCGAAGCTTGGAATGGCAAAAGGGAACCTTTGGATGGAGAGAGGGAGCTTCAAATTGCAAAGAAGAGTAAAAGCAGAACAAAAGCTGGCGCTCCAGCTCTGGAGAGCGGGAGCTCCGAGTTCCCCTGCATACAACCAATTATGCCGAGAATTTGAAGCTGGCGCTCCAGCCTCATGGAGCGGGAGCTTCGACCTGCTGCAGAACTATCTCACATTAGGCTCAAAGCTCGCACTCCACTCATGGAGCGGGAGCTTCGACTGCTTAGAGCTCGCACTCCACCCATGGAGGGGGAGCTTCAAGCTACTACAGAAATATCTCACATTATGCTCAGAGCTCGCGCTCCACGCATGGAACGGGAGCTTCGACTGCTCAGAGCTCGCGCTCCACGCACGGAGTGGGAGCTTCGACCTGCTGTAGAAATATCTCTCATTAGCTTCAGAGCTCGCGTCCACGCATGGAGCGGGAGCTCAGAATGGTTCAGCTCCCGATTGTTTTCATTGTTTGCCCTTACTTTAAGTTGTATTTGTGAGGGGTATAAGTACCCTCTCTTAAGACATTTAGGGTAAGCTTTTAATTCCAGAAAAGAGGGTTGTTCTAAGGAATGAGCACATTCTTCTAGGTTAACGAGAGAGAGAAAAACACGTTCTTAGGAGAGAGAAAGTTGTAACTCAACATTTGTTCTTCATTTTTACCAATCAAAGCATCAATCTTTTGGTAATTTCTAGTCTCTAATCCTTATTTCCTAGCTTATTTTTAGTTACTTGTTTAGTTTTATGCTTGTATAAATTAGTTTATGCTTGCCTTGATTAGTCTTAGTAGTCTATTGTTCAAAAGTTCAATCTTTCTCGTTTCACTAATCATGCTTAGTAGTTTTAGTATGTTTGCTCCTTTTATTATTGCTTTTACTAGTCTTAATATGTTTTTCTCCTTCCTAGGCTAGATTTATAGCTAGGGAAGGGGGATAATGGGACTTTGTGATGATTTTTAATGATGTTTGGTTGGTTTTGGTGATTATTCTTTTGATGCTCGAATTAAGGTATTTTATTGTTAAAGCATGAAACTTGATCAATTTTGTGCTTGAATCTTGTGCTAATGTTTGGTTATGTGAGAGCAAGCTTGATATTAGTGATGACTTGATGATGGGTACACCACGACCTCATAGGCGGGGTTGGGTAGGCGGTGTTGAGAGGTGTGCAAGAGTGACCTCTTGATGTTGGACCAAGAGCCTCAATAGATTTGAACCATTGCCTACCAAATGTTGTTGAAATTGTTATTGTGAGTTCCATGATTCCCCCTATCCCTAGTGTTTGTCTTATTGATTAATCACTCTAATTTTATTTGCCTTAGTTAGTCTAGTTGTTTACTTAAACCCCTTTTTTACTCCCGTCAATTGATTACATCTCGAACTAAGTGTAAAACCCCTTGCTTCTCCATGGATACGACCCCTTACTACGCTATACTACCTTATTAGGCTAGTTAGTTAGACTATTTTATTCTTGACCCGGAACCATAGGAAGTAACCACACCTAGGGGACCGATCATGGCCTGGTGGGGGAAAGACATGTTGTTTTGCTTGTCTGTTTTCTTTAATGGTTGTGTGTATTTGACACTGGTCCAAAAAAAGCTTATCGTCCTTTAAGAGTGTTTTGTTCTGAGTGACTACAACAATGAGGACAATGGTTATTGTGCTTTTAATACTGGGTAGTATTTAAAGCAGGAAATGATCTGTAAATTTTTTAACAGACTTTTGCGAGGTGCGTGTATGATTTAGGTAGCTAAAAAAGTGTTGAAATAAATAACTTTGATGTCCTAAAACACACTTTATTTCAAGGAGTTTTGGCCTTGTTAGGGAATACATGTATCGTAAATCGAAGTGGATAAGTGATGCCTTTATTTATTCCTTTCTGGAATCATACTTGTAGCTTAATTGGGACCTGTTCATTCATTACTTGCTATTTCTTCTCCTCTCACATTTTTGTCTTGTTGTTTAATTGCATAACACCAAATGATTTTGTGTATGTCATCGGTTTGACGTGATAGAGGAGAGCTGAGAGATTATGGACAGATAACGATTATTATCCGGTGTCGAGTACATACTGTCGTATGCATTGCAGGTTCCTCTATGAATTGTAGGTTCCTTGTTTTTTCAAAGAAATACATGTAAATTATCTTGTATTTTACATAGGTTTGATCCAGTATCTTCCTAGTTAGAGGTTGTAGCTACATTTTTTTTCTCTTCTTATTTCTTTGATTCCTTTGCCTTTGACGTATATTTGATTTTATGATGGCCATTGATGTGATTGTCTATCTTTTATTAAAGCCTCACCTATGTGGCCATCTCAACCTGTAGATTGAAACCCAATTGATTTCTGCTTTTTGGTGAAAATTTTGGAATACTTGACATGGCGACGGAACTGAAAGGTTCAGATATGCCATGGTTATAATTGATAGCTGGTATTTGTAACCTGTGTCCTGTATGGTATAATGTGTTATCCCATTTTAGTTATGTTTTGCAGAACAACAGATATGATCCGCGGGTTAGCATTTCTTGGTATAGATATTTGTGGAGTACTTTTATCTGACTTTGTTTTTTTCTTCTGTTGAAGATGTTCTATTGACGACTTGTAAATAAATTACTTCGAGCAAAAGGCTACCAGATTCAGTTTCTTCAAGAAGCAGTTATATAGTGGTTTTCGGATAAAATTGTATACCATTGAAATTTAATTAGATTTGACGGGTTCTCAAGTAACTTGCTAAGAATAAGTTTTCCCTGTGAGCTGATCATATTGTTAGTTACCTCTTAAATGAAAAGGTTATATTCTAAAAACGAAATTTAAGCATGTGTTGAGCATGCCAAGGAAGTGAGGAACTCTACATTGAGTTATTGAGTAGCTGTCTCTCTGGAAGCTGGATTAAGACATTGACCATTTTACCTGCAGGTCTCATGTTGTGGTTCCTATTTGTCAATCTATATAACTTTGCCAATTTGGGCCTCAATGTTTGGGAATGGGATTGTAATTATCAATTTTATGGTTAAATCTTACCCTTATATAACTTTGCGGGCGGCCTAAGATGGAATCAGTACTCTCTCTAGGATATGCCATAGTTTCCATGAACTATAAATAGTTATGTTTACTTTTACTTGATTTTTTTTTTCCATTTATCTGTGCTCATTTTTGAGAAAAAGTTGTCTTGAATCTTGGTTTAGTTAGTGGTGCTTAATTCAATATCAAGTAGATGGCTCTATCTGTACGAATGAGACTTATATTTTCTGAACTTTGTGAGAAGAACGGGACATTTTATTTCCTAGGATGATGCGTTATATATTGAGCTGTTGATACAGAAAAATGAAGGCGTGAAGCAACTTTCCTTTAGATCATTTTTCTGCTTTCTCTAGGTTTGGATGCCCTCTACTTAATTTCTATGTTAAACGTAGGTTTTTATGTTGTGTTTGAAGATTGCAGAGGGTTCATAGCTCATACCGCCAGATGTATTAATGTATATATATATTTATTTATATTTTCTATGTAGGCATGTGTATGGTTGGCTGGCTCTTCCTTGTCATAGATTGCTCTAATTTTTTTTATTTATTAACTTTAGCTTACTAATGACTGCTATTAAGCTTGCTGGAAATTTTATCATCTGCAGTAGTCTTCTTCACTGTTTGATTTGTGATTCGTAACATAGTACTTAATCTTTAACAACATTCTTAATCAAGGTTGTGTTTTCCTGATCTTCGATTCTTCCCTGTATGATGGTGGCCAAGTTTGTATTGTTTGTGGTTATTCTTTTCTGGGTCCAAGTATGATATATTGGTCTGAATAAGCATCTTTACTGAAGGGATGTCAGATAGGAGATTTTTGTTTTGCTGACTTATACCCTATGGAGAAACAAATTTTATTGATCTGTTTTATTTTATTTCAGTCTCTAACATACAAGAGGAGGTTCGTAAGCCTGAAGTAGATAAAGAACTTGATTGACGAGTTAGAAGGAAAAGAGATGGTTCTGGCGATGGGGACAAGCATCAGGATGGTGCCCGAGAACTAGATGATCTGTTATCATGCTATTGCTGAGGAAATGGCTTGACAAGTCATATGCCTTATCAGGAGCTACCACGACTCATGACAGCATGACCTGTTATCATGCTATTGTTGAGGAGGGACGCTACGTGGCAAAGACTTATGCGAAGCTATATATGCCTTTCCATTGTAAAAATATGGAAGCTACAACTATTGCTAATTATAGTTGAGTATGATGTTAAAATTGTAGTTGCTAATATTTTTATGTATCTAATTATTTATTCTTATGCTTCAATTGAGCATAATATGCTTAATGGAATGAATATTGATATATGCTATTGATTTTGTATTGATTAATAATGAAAAAATGCAAAACAAAAAAAAAATTGGTTTATGGGGTGGTCAACCGTTGCGGTTTTGACCATCGCTGCGGTTTTGGGTCAAAACCGCAGCGGTAAAGGATTAACTGATCCGGTCCTTTGGGGACTGCTGCGAGTCCAACCGATGCGGCCCAAAACCGGAGCGATAAAGCCTTTTTTGACCGCAGCGGTTGAACTTTTTTCCACTAGTGTATGGAATTTAGTAATGCAACTAAAGAAAAAGTTACTCTTACTTTTTATTACACTAGTTCTATTGCTTGCGTATTTGGTTGCACAATAAATATTTATACAAGCCTTTATGCACGGGAATGTCATGCAGAATTATGAAAAATAGTTAATTCATACCTCTAGCCAAGTAAAATATTTATTATACTTTTAGCAAGTATATCAAGCAGCCACAGTATGTACAAATTGCAAAGAATGTGATAGGTATTGTAACTAGGGGTGGAGCCAGGATTTTGGGCGAGTGGTAGCGTAGTTTTGTTTTGTATCGAGTACAAAATATGCCCCATAAGTACTAAATTAAAATGTTACATAATCCAAATACAACATTAACAACAAAAATTACAATTATGCACGACAAATACTCAAATTTGAAACCGATTTACAATTAATCGATCAAGATTTACAAGTCGTTCCCAAATTTTGTTGGCTTAGTTGAGTCTGTTGGATTATATTATATGAGCTTATGTTTTATATGTTTGGCCCAGTTATTGTATTCCTTGGGGGCCCAATGTATAGTTAGCCTTGTATCTATTAGGTTGTATATCACACGTTTAAGAAGCATCAATAGATAACACACTCGAAGATCTCGCTCATCCCTAAAACTCAAAGGACTGCCGCTGCAGTCTTGTCATGGTATCAGAGCCACTCCCGTGAACGGTGGCTGTGTGAAAAATCTTCTCCGACGAACCCTGACTGAATCCTAGCATCACACGCGTGAGGAGCGATGGAGAAAATCAGTGATGGGAGACGAAAAAACTGTGATTAATGAAGCGAAGGGGCAGTGGCAGGTGAGCGCCACCTCTCCGTTTTATCTGGGCTCTGGCGACCAACATGGAAATATGATCAGTCACGTGATTTTTACGGGTGAAAATTACTTGGCTTGGGCGCGAGCGATGACGCTCTCCCTCCGTGCGCGACGTAGATTCGTGTTTATTGATGGATCGGTTGCCAAACCAACCGAATTGAATCCCTTGCTTGACTGGGATATTGTGCATCCGATGATTGTTTCATGGATATTGAGAAGCTTGGAGCCGAAAAGTGGAGCAACCATACCGTTGCACGATAATGCAAAAGACTTGTTGGAATACCTTGAGAGGAGATTTTGTGTGGCTAATGGACCACGTATACAACAGATTAAGGCGGCCATTAGCGATTGCAAGCAAACTGACACAATGAAAATTGATGAGAATAACACGAAACTCATGGGCTTGTATGGCGAGCTGGCGAGATTAAAACCTTTACCTTCATGTGAATGCAAAATATGCGAATGTGGACTTGGTGTGAAACTGTCGAAAGATAGGGAAGAAAAGATCTTCCATCAATTCTTGATTGGACTGAATGCTAAGTATGGCCCTGTGTGCACTAACTTGCTTTCACAACAACCTTTGGGTGATTTGAACCGCGCGTATCAAGTTTTAGTTCAAGAGGAGCAATTATGGGTGGTTGTTCGTGGCAAGGAAACCCATGAGAGTGTCCATGTGTTCCACGTGAGTTCTGAACGTAGGAGAGGGCGGTTTGATCGTATTGATAAAAGTAAGCTCGTATGTTCGCATTGTAAGAAACAAGGACATGAAGTAGGCACTTGTTTCAAGATTCACGGGAATCCGGCGTGGTATGAGGACCGAATTCATGCGCGTAATGCCCCTGCTGGACGGTCAGATAGTGGGGCGGCTAGAGGCTCGGCCTCGGCTGCTGGTGTAGACAGCACGTCGGTGCTGGAGCTGCATGTGGTGTTGGTGGTTCGGCTAGGCAAAGTAAGGGGGCAGGGGGCTCGAGAAAATGTTGTTCAAGATGGTGTGTTCAACGCGCCTGGTGAAGGAGGAACACCCCTTGCAAACCTTACTCCTGAGCAAATTCAAACTCTTATGACTCTTATCAACAACGAACATAATAATGGTGAATGTATGACTGGTGAGTTTTGTGATATCGCTTGGATCATTGACACAGGAGCTTCGCATCACATTACTAGTGTATTATCATGTTTGAGTAATGTGCGTGATGTGGATGGGAGACCTGTTGGACTTCCCAATGGCAATACTGCTCTTGCAACAAAAACAGGAGATGTTTATCTCACACATCACCTTGTTTTGCATGATGTTTTATTTGTGCCTGAATTTAATTGTAATTTGATTTCTGTGTCACACTTGGTGTCTGATAATCATCGTACTATCCAATTCACTCCTTCTTTGTGTGCTATACAGGACCTACCTTCAAGGACTCTGATTGGAGCAGGTGAACGGAGAGGGGGACTCTACTTTTTCCGCAAGGTAGCTGTGGTGCATGCTGTTGGTGAATCTGGTTTGAGCTTATTTGATCTATGGCATCAAAGGTTAGGTCACCCTTCGTAGAAAGTTGTGAAGATGCATCCTGCTATTCGTTCTAGTCATCACAAGAAGAAATTAAATAAAATTTGTGATGTTTGTCCTATGGTAAAACATACACGTGATAGTTTTGCCATTAGTTCTAATAAAGCTAGTCGTGCGTTTGAACTAGTGCATTGTGATTTGTGGGGGCCCTATACTGTGCCTTCTTCTTGTGGTGCAACTTATTTTTTGACTATTGTTGATGACTACTCCCGTGTTGTATGGTTTTACTTGTTGCAAAATAAAACTGAGGTTTATAAATATTTTATCTCCTTCTTTGTTATGGTGCATCGTCAATTTGATACTACAGTTAAGGTGGTTAGGAGTGACAATGGGACTGAGTTTAACTGTATGCTTGGCTTCTTTCAAGAAAGTGGGATTTTATTTCAAACCTCTTGTACTATCACCCCTCAACAAAATAGTAGAGTAGAAAGAAAACACCGACATATATTGAATGTGAGTAGAGCTTTAATGTTTAAGGCTAGCTTACCTATCCAATTTTAGGGTGAATGTGTTCTTACTGCAGTTCATGTTATTAATCGAACCCCTTCTGGCCCGTTGGGAAACATAACCCCTTATGAGATGCTCATTGGCCATGCTCCTAAATTTGATCTTTTACGTGTGTTTGGGTGTTTATGTTTTACTCATAATCAAAAGGCGAAAGGAGATAAGTTCACCCCTCATAGTCAAAAGTGTATTTTTTTTGGGTATTCTCAGGGGAAGAAAGGGTGGAAGTTGTATGACTTGGAGGCTCATGCTATTTTTGTCCTACATGATGCATTATTTTTCGAAAAAAATTTCCCTATGTTTCACCCCCTTCTAATAACAGCCTTACTGTTGACTCCCATGGCCCAAATTCTTCTTCTCCCCATTTATTTCCTGATAAGCCTTCCTTGGCGCCTAATGATTTGGCCCAAACCGACATCCGTGGTGATGCGTATGAGGACCATAAAGTTCAATAATCCTAGTTTTGTTAGGATTCTTATGTAAAACTATGTATTTTATTTGCTTTATAACTCTTTATTTTAGGTGTTTGAATGATAAAGGGATCCTATTATGTTTAGGAGTCTAATGCCCTTGATCATGGAGTCTTGTTAGAATTCTACTTGGATTAGGAGTGGATAGGCGTGCTGCATTTTTAATCCTAAGCGGTTGCTTGTTTTAGTTTGCTTAAAAGTCTTTTTAGTTTATCCTAGTCTTAGGCGTGGATATAAATTATCACCAAGGCTGGTTGGATAAGTTACTTAGCTTAGATAGGAGTTTTAATATTTTATCTTGTTAGACTTGTTTAGTGTGCTTAGGTTTCTTTTAGGTTGTTATATATTTCGAGCAGCATAATTAATAAAGGTAGAGTATGTTTTTGAGTTTATGATTTTCGAGTGCATTGAGCATTGAAAGGGTTTTGTTTGAACCAAACACATAGATTGAGATTTGTGTGCATCTCCTAATTGAGATTAGAGAGAGACTCTCTAGTTCTTGAGGGAACATATAGAGTACTATCCTGGTTACTTGTCACGTTTGTCTTCAATTAATTCACAAAGTTCGAACCTTTTTACATAATTCGGGTGCGATTGATTAATCAAAGTATTAATCTTGTTTTAAAGCTTCAGCAAACACATCACCTGGCCCAACAGCCTCTACTCCACTTTTCGTGCCCAACTCCTCCTTAAATCCTCCTGGCCCAACTGCTCCAGACCCCGCTGCTCCTCTCCTCCTCCCTAGCCAATCTTCCCTCACACCCGCTGGTTCACATCCCACCGAACACGCTGGCCCAGCTCACATCGAGCATGTTGGCCCAGCTACTTCCACGCCCCATGCTGCAGATTTAGCCACTTCCCCTCCTGACCCGAACAGCTCGGATTCAAATGGGCATGTATCCTCTCCTCTTCTGGGTCGTGGTCATCGTGACAAACAGCCTAGTGTTTTATTGCGTGATTTTGTGGTTAACTCTATGGAGTCCGATAGACCCTCTCCAGGTTCACTACATGCTTCACGTCCCTCAGGTACTACTCCTTACTCTATATCTCACTTTGTGAATTGTGATAATTTTTCTCTGCCACACCGTGCATTTCTTGCAGCTGTTGACGAGGGGGTTGAGGCCCGTAGTTTTAAGAAGGCTATGGATTATTCTGGGTGGCGGAAGGCTATGCAAAAAGAAATTTGGCTTTGGACGATAATCAGACTTGGGTGATGACTTCTCTTCCTCCTGGTAAGAAAGCTTTGGGGTGTAAATGGGTCTACAAGATCAAATATAATTCTGATGGCAGTGTTGAACGTCTCAAAGCTCGTCTCGTCGTTCTAGGTAATCATCAGGTGGAAGGGGACTATAATGAGACCTTTGCTCCTGTGGCTAAGGTAGTTATTGTTCGTGCTTTTCTTGCTGCTGCTGCAGCTAGAAATTGGGAAGTGCATCAGATGGATGTACATAATGCTTTTCTCCATGGTGATCTTGACGAAGAAGTGTACATGAAACTTCCTCCTGGCTTTACTCCTAACCGTCCTGGTCAGGTGTGTAATTAGTTACAGAAATCTCTTTATGGCTTTCGTCAAGCTCCTCGATGTTGGTTTGCTAAGCTTGCTGCCTCTATGCGTCAGTATGGTTTTTCTCACTAATATTCAGATTATTCTCATTTTACCTACTATCGTGCTGGTATTCATCTGAATGTGCTAGTGTATGTTGATGATATCATTATTTCTAGCAATGATTCTGATGCTTTGACTTCTTTCAAACGATATCTTGGTGATTGCTTTCGTATGAAAGATCTTGGTCCTCTGAAGTATTTTCTTGGCATTGAAGTTGCGCGGAGCTCAGACGGCTTCTTTCTCTCTCAACGAAAATATATTCTTGATATTATTTCTGAAGCTGGTTTGCTTGGGGCTAAACCTGCTGATACACCTCTCGAGCAGAATCACAACTTAGCTAAGGCCGACGACCCTCTTTGTTCTGATGCTTCTCAGTATCGTTGTCTTGTGGGGCGCCTTATTTACTTGGCCTTCACTCATCCGGATTTGGCCTATGTGGTTCATGTTCTTGCTCAATTTATGCATGAACCTCGTCAACAGCATTGGTTTAGAGTTGTTCGTTATTTGAAGGGTTATCCGGGACAAGGTATTGTCTTGTCTTCTACTTGTGACTTGCACTTGACTGCTTGGTGTGATTCTTTCAGTCTCTACAATTGAATGATTTAGAGATTGAAACGAGATTATCACTCATTGAAAATCTCCTTTAGATTTATTTTCTGAAGTTTTCTCAAGATATCTATATTCAAAGTTTTCGAATTATCAGTAATATTCAAGTTATTCAATTTTGGTTCTCTTTTCTTCCTTTCTTAGTTTCTCGTTTAAATTTTTTTTTATACCTTCCTGGGTTGCTATTTGGTATGAGACATGGGACTGAAGAGAGAGACGCGGAAGAGAATGACAAAGAGAGAGAGAGAGAGAGATAGAGAGAGATAAAGGAGGAAAGAAGGAGATTGAAGAGAGAGACATGGAAGAGTTAGCTCGAGCTCACT
Source organism: Beta lomatogona (assembly GCA_947646795.1). Lineage (NCBI taxonomy): Eukaryota > Viridiplantae > Streptophyta > Magnoliopsida > Caryophyllales > Amaranthaceae > Beta > Beta lomatogona. The sequence continues at coordinate 1,383,700 of CANSNZ010000269.1, forward strand.
TGATTGAGCTCTAAACTCGATAACCTTGCACGCAACTCAATTGTTTTCAATTAATTTCTCTTTGAAATAAAGAAATACATTAACACTCAATAAAAAAATTTAAGGTGTATGAAGTTTCATATTGGATTCTTTAAGCAGAACGATAGAGACTCCATTTAATTTTAAAATTGATCTAGGCCAAAGGCAGACCCACGTCAAGATGGAGAATAATAATAATTCCCTATTTCTAACAATAGGGTCTAGAGACTTTTTGGTTCATCATGCTATTCTAGTATAAAAGGAAAAAAATTGTAAAAAAAAGATATAATAATTAAATGCTTGTTTTTGCATCTCAAAAACCACACTGGAAAATGGGAATAGGTTTCATCCTGCAAAAAAAAATAAGTTTGTGGTTAGTTTTTGCAAAGAATACTTTAAAAGGTTTTTTTTTTTTTTGCAAAATTGAACTTTTAAAAGGTTTTTTTTCGCAAATTTTCCTTTTTCTATTTTCTTTTTTGATTTAATTAAAGGGAAATGAGAGATTATAAGATAGCAATATCATTGATAGTCCATTAAATATAAAGGAAAATTCAAGCCAACAAGGAAGTTATTTGTAGTGTAAGCATGATGGTATAGTTCAAGGGGATGTTCATACCAAATAACTAATAGCATAACAGTTCAGTTGTTAATTAAGCTAGATGAAAGTGTGTCTATATGTTACTTCAAATGACAAACTTAAATAAAGAGCGTGTGTATATAAGGATACTCACAAGCTCTTGCATCTTGATTCGGTAGAATTCCATTTCTTTTATGTCCTCTTTTTTTGACGGGATCTTTTATGTCCTCTAGTTCTTCAACCTTGCATAATCCAGATAACACTCTCTAAAGTCAAAACATGTATAGTCAGACCACAAAACTGATGCGACTCTAAATTAAGGATAAAACAAGGGCAAAGATAGGAATTTATTCACGAAAGATTACAGCTAGCCGAGTCATACACTTGGACATGTTCTCGTGTTTTATTAAAATAGATTCAAACCTAAATTACTGATTCTGAAAGATATACTACTAAAAAAACCAAACAAGACAACTGAGACGCTCAACTCTTGCAGACTAAGTGACCAATAATGCATTAAACATTAGGAGCAACTGGAATCAAATTAGAGGAAGTTGTTTGATGCCAAAGTTCCTCAAAAGATTGCCCCGCTGACACAGAATAACAGCACCGCACCATTCCAGCACAACAACGAACGAGCACTTGAATCAGACTTTGGAATAAGGAGAAAAAACACGCAACACTTTTTTTTTTTATTTTAATTCGCCTTGGATGCCTCCTGGAATTTCAAATTGAGTAATTTCTGCTTCTCTTCACTCAGCTGGTCTACTAGGTGTTTCTCTAGCATTGGCACTTTGGCTTTTGGCGTCTTAGGGGGCATTCTGTCGTCCTATGATTTATGAGCAGAAGCAGGCAGTGGAGGTTTTCCAAAAGCACAATATATCTCCCTAATTACCTCCGACAAATTTAAAACAATGCATATACTCCAATACTAATTAGAAAGAAGCAATTTTTGAACACAATGACCTTATGTATGCAAATTAGGATTGATGTATGCCTTATGTATAGCACCTCTAATATCAACTAATATATATAACTCCATTTATTTTTTTAAACAGAAGTGTAATTTCTAGGGCATTTTGATAGAAACCTAACCAATTCATCCTAAGAATAACACCTAGGTCTCCCAGATTGAACTCTATCAAATTAGAAGAAATACATAGTCTCCTATCTTCAGAGGCGAATCTTTAAACGACTTGGTACACCTTATGACTTCTCCAATAGGTATACTAATAGGCAGGTCAATTACTTCAAAATCTACCAACCCTAGACTATTAACAACGGACGACGAAATAAACGAATAAGTCGCCCCAGAATCAAACAACGCTTTAACAAGAATGGAGTTAATAGATAAAGTACCAGAAACTACGCCGGCAGATCGATCAGCTTCATTGCGACTCATCAAGAACAGTTTACCCGGAGCCTTATTCTGGTTGTTGTTGCTCTCACTAGCAGGCTTACTGAAGCTTCTTGGTTGTTTTGTTCCCCTACAGGCTTCGAACCTTGGTTTCCTGACTGATTGAACCCAGACCTTCCCTGATTACCACTTCCATTACCATTTTGCTCCCTCTTCTACTTGGTGAAGCACTCATACTCCCTATGGCCCTTCTTACAGTCTCTACCAGGATGGTTCTTGCTGCACTTCTTACAATGATAAACTCTTTCGGACTGGCCTTATTGTTATAGTCCTGATCATTTCTCCCTTGGAAATTCTCATTCCCATTTCTGTTCTTCTTAAAATTCCCCTGATTTCCTCCAGCATTGAAATCCTTTCTCTTCTCACCCACTACAGCACTCTTCTTATCACGCCTCGACTGAAGGCCATAAATATGGGCGGCTCTTCCATACACCACATCTAGGGATGCAAAAGTTTCACCACCTAACCTCAGTTGGATTTCCTCAGTCAAACATTGCTCAATCCTTTGAGCCTTTAACTCCTCAGTGGCTACAACCTCAGGTGCAAACCTCGACAATGCTATGAACTTACTATAGTACTCCGAGATGGTCATGCTCCCCATCCTAAGGTTTATGAATTCCTAGGCCTTCTGTTTCCTCATAAAAGTAGGGTAAAATTTTCCTCTTAAAGCAGCAATAAAGGAATCGCAATTAAACCCCTCAATAGCACTCAGTCTAGTTCCATTCTCTTTCCACCATAAGCCAGCCTCATCTTTCAGGTATAATACATCTTGACCTACTTTCATACCCTCATGACAGTTCATAACCCCGAAAATCTTTTCAAATTCCCTAATCCAACTCTCTAAGAAGGTAGGGTCAGCTTGCCCCTTAAATTATGGCGGATAAATTTAGCTAATCTTTCAAACATGTCCCCAACAGGATCGGGACACTCAGTTCTTTCGCGAGTCAAATTCTCCGCCAATAGGCGAATAGTATAAGCTAAGGCGTTATCGTTGTTAGTCATTCTACTGCGCGACCTGAAATTTAACGTAACTCTACTTTAGGTTTCACTACACAACTTACATGTCATTCTCTACGAAGGCAACACATGATTTGACCATAAAGATCGCATCAACATACAATTCTCATGAAGTTATAATAATACCATAGAGTACATCATCATCAATTATACAATCATTCATGGATAATATTCACGTCAATAATAAATACTTGTGAGGATCAAATTCAATCACAACAATAAAATAAAATAAAATATTCCCATTCACATGCCAAAATAAATTCTTGCTCACTTGGATAACTAAATATTTACTTTTTATATCTCAAAATGATGATAGTAACACTTTTCCAATCCATAATAGCTATACTTTTTCCTAAACAAAATAAAGGTACGAAAGAAATAAATTTGAACCATTGCTTGACTAATTATCTAACATTTATTCTTAAACCATAAATACATAAACTAGGGAGATACATCATCAGTCTTATCCTTAGTCTCCTTGTACTTTTCTGGAGTAAAAACCTCATCTTCAAAATCTTCAACGTCCTCAGTGTTATAGTAGAAACATCTTCTAACTCTAGTAGATCTTTGCATCTTCTTAGGTTGAGGCTCGTCCTCTTCTGACTCATAATCAGTCTCAGGTCTAAAAACGACATGGTAGATGTCCATCCTGGTCTATCGGGGTCAAACTCCTGAATAACCTCATCATCGCTGTCAAGCATGCCTACTCTTAACACATGACGCATAATGACCTCTAGGCTAGTGTAGATATCACAGTCATAATCTGACTCAGATGCTTCATCACTCTCATCATCACTCAACACAATCGGGTTGTAATAGCTCCCTACTCTAGTAGCTTCTCTATCAGACATGACTAGAGTTCCTATAACAAACAAATACGACATCTGCAAGTAATTTATACTCTCACTTAGCGTATGTTTCCAACAATAAACAATAAGCAAGAATAACCAACAATTCAAAGCATAGGAATAACATAAAACAGTTAAGCAAGGAAGAAAATATAAACATACTGAACTACCTATTTAATGCAGACATATAATATTTCTATCCGATATGCCCATTCCTATACTACCCATCTCCCACAAAATAATAAAGTAACCCGAAATAAACTAGAAGTACTAAAATAACCAACCAATAACTAAACAAATGATTTTCGAAAAATATAAGGATAATCGAAAAATAAAAATAAAATTTCGGACTAACAAAACAAAACAAAAAACTTGAACCTCTTAACAATAAATCAAACCAAATAAAATAAAAAATTTTGAACCAAAAAAAAAATATTTTCGAACCTATTTTTAAAATTTTGAAACATGTTTCGAAAAGTGATTTAAACACAACGAATAAGTATGAGCTCAATTTTTATGAAAATTATTTCAAGTAACTAGCTAGCTAGGCGCCTAAAAATTTAAAGTTGGAACGAAAGGCCAATAAAACCTAAAGCTCCAAGATACCACATTGTAACACTCCGACAATTCTCTCTTTTTCAAAATACCATTTAATATAAAACTTAGAGAATTATCAAAGCATCATTGCCCGTGTAATGACGTATCAGCTTATTCAGAATTTTGCAGCGGAAATAATAATTAAATAAACTTTGGAAATAAAACTTAGTCAACCCAAAAAGTCAACTATAAAAGTCAAACCAACATAAAGTCAAAAGTCAACCTTAAAGTAAAAGTCAACTACAATAGCCAAAGTTAACTATGAAAGCATAAAGTCAAATTAAAATGTAAAGTCAACACAAGCTCTCCAGTTCCCGAACCCATGATGCATCATCTTCAAACATGTAATGGACGATGCTCTACTGATCCCGAGAGACTGATCACCAAATTGGTCATCACAATATCGATAAGGCATAGTCATGATCAACACATACACACAAAGCACGTAATCAGCAAAGTTGAGTACTACATAGTAAATAAATATAAAACCTAACATGATACTAGTAAACACCAAGTAAGAATAAATAATAACAATATAACATAGCATACTACTTTACTGAACTAAACTCCACAACCATTACTTAATTTAGATGGAATAGGCAATGGAAAGAGTTGTCGAAACCAAACCAGTCTTCAATTTAGAAGATGAAGTACAGGCGCGACTCCGTACTCCCCTGACCTACGATATCGAGGAACCTTTTAAATAAAAATAGGACACGGTAATCAATCCGATCCCAAGAAAATCCATGGGCTACCACCATGTACTCCAACTCATATTAGTCCAACATTTCAGACGTGCACAAGTCTAAAGCTATTGCTATTCACGTTTCACTTTACATAATTAATAAATTATTACTTGTTATGACTCACAAGTAGAATAAAAAATATACTACCTTCGTTCCTTTCTAATAGTTACACTTTCACTTTTGACACTATTTACAAATTTTCCTTTGACTATCATTTGTGATTTATGGTTAAGAGAAAATATAGTCATGTAGGGTCTTGTTTGATTCGTCTCGATATGTACTTTTAGAATATCGACTTTTTATATTTTTTATAAATACAAAATTAGATATATGAAAGCTCAAAGTAGTGCATCAGCATGCGTGAAAAGTGTAAGTGTAACTATTAAAAAGGAACGGAGGTAGTAACCATCAAAGATACATAAACTTCTATTTTTATCTTAGAATCAGATAAGGTAATCATCAACTTAACAATCCAAGAACAATTCCAATATTAAATCCATAATCTTTATTTATTTGTTGAACCAAATCAACAACCAACCAACCTTTCATAAGTGAAATAACCAACTTACCAAATAAGGCCCTCGGTCCTCATAAAGCTATTAAATAATCCAAAGGGAACAACATGATTCAATCATGATCCAATACCAACATAAATATTAATCCCTCATGTAAATTAAATAACTAAAGTTCCCAAATCTCATATGCTTGCATCAATATTCCATACAAACATAAGATCATCATCATAACCAATATGTTTCATCCAACGGCATAAAACATGCAAATTCAATTTGAATATAAATCACATATGAACTAAAAATAGTTCCCTATACATGATACTATATAAATCCCATCCTTATGACATGATACTAATCCAACCCACACATAGATATGTCCGTACCTTGTGTAGACAAAACGAGAGGCCACTTTCACAAGCTTAAAAGCCGCCTAAAGAGTATTCTCCGCCTAAAATAATCAAACATATCCAACATCAATACTCTAGAAATTTGCAGCAATACTAAAATACTTTAAGTCCCCTTTAAAAGTGTTTAAAAACCTTCCCATCATTAAAACTTAATTATTAAAGCCTTCTAGTATAGTACCACTATACTAGTTGTTAAAAACTATTAAAAACTCCTAATTTGATCATAAAAATTCCATCATAAGCATCCTTACAAAATTTCCAGCAACTTATAATTTAATAAAACCCTTTTTATACATACTTAAACATAATTAAAATCATAAGAACACTCAATTTCATAAACTATAGTATACTACCATGATTTTCCAACTTATAAAACCCTAAAAATCCATGTTTTGATATTTAAAACCCTAATTTAAACATAACTATTAGATCTGAAATTTTAATTACTTCATTACATAAATTACATAATCTTAGATTTATATTTAAATCATCAAACCATAAATTTAAACATAAACATATTAAAACAGTTCTTAAAAACATAAACTTTGCATTGAAAATAACTTGAGGAGGAATAAATAACCAAAACAAAGAAGAGGAGGAAAACCGACGGCCAAGGGGGACGGCGGCGCCGGCATCAGCTGCGGGCTGCTGCACGGCTAGCAGTTCGGCGGCGGTGGTCGGCCATGGGGAAGGCCGAGAAAAACGAGAGAAAGAAAAAGAGAAAGAAAGAAAAGAAGATAGAGAAGGCCGAAAAGTTGGGAAGAGAGGAGGAGAGAGAAAATAAGTGTATGGGGAAAATTTTGGGGTTTACTCAACCATTGAATTGTTTCTTAAACATAATAAAGGGTAACTGCTGCGGCTGTTTGGGAAAACCAGATCAGTTATGTAATAAACTGATCCGGTTTTCACCAAGAATCAGATCAGTTTATTACATAAGTGGTCCGATTTTCCTTCAAAACCGGATCAGTAAATGATTAACTAATCCGGTTTAGGATCGGATCAATTAATCTTTACAAACTGCTACGAGCCCGCCCGATCCAAACCAAAACCGGATCGGTATGCCCGATTTTAACCAGATCGGATGGGCTTTTTTCCACTAGTGTAGTAATTCAACCACTTAATAAGTTAATTCCTTGAAAAGAACTGGTTTTAGGCTGAATTTGTCCATGCTTACTACTACAACATGAGTTCACAAAGAAAATATATTTCACCAAATTAAGGAATTTGCCTCCCTCTGTTTCTCTAAATTATGGCATAATCCACAATTATTAAATTGTAAATTGTTCATGAAAAAACTAGCTGCAAAAACATGATCTTACTCCCATTATAAGAATAATATTAATAATCCTTTGAATTCGTATGCTACTCAAGCATTCACAATTCACACAACACAATCCACAACTGTAATTAAAATTAGAAAAATTTAACTCTACAATACCGCGAGCACAAACCACTCCCGCACGACAATCGTCAATCAGCGGCAACCCAAATCATAATGCCACCAACATGCCTCCGAAGCCGATTTGAAAACAAAAAAAAGTTCTTCACTTCTAAACGCCAGCAATTAAGTGAGCTTTCATAACTTTTTCTCTACTTACCTTTAGGAATTTCATAAGTTTATATGAACTCAATGAATTTCGTCCCTGATTATCAGTGAAATTCGGCACTCAAGATTAGTTCAATAAACGCATACAATATGGGAGAAGGAGGTTAGTATTTTAATTAATTTTTCGTTTTAATTGTTGCTATATTCGAAATTGTTGCTATACTCAAGATTATATTCGAAATTGTTATATTCATCGATTTATTACCCTTGAATTTGAGAATTGGAAACCGTAACTTCGGTATCTTCTGCTTCTTCTTTTATCGATTTTGTTGCCGAAAATTGAGATATAGTTATGGAATTGCAGTTTTTTCTTTAATTATGTTTTGTTGGAGTTTGAAATTTGGAATTGTTTGAGGTGAAATATGGAGATTGGATTTTCTGCAGTTGTTATTCGTGATTGTTCTGAAATCTGCAATTTTTGATTGGTAATTGGAGATTTTGCTGTGATTTTCATTCTCACAACCTATATACTTGATTTTGTGATTAGTCTGCACCTTATTATGGCACTAAACCTTTTTTAGCCCTTTTTTTATGGTTAGTCTGCACCTTATTATGGCACTAAGCCTTTTTCACAATCAGGAACGGTGTTTATGCTGTTACACTCTTGGTTGTGCATGGTGTATCGAGAATAATAGTGCAACTGTGCTGGCTCTAATCCTTTACTTGGAGGTTTCACTAATAGTAATTTCAGTTTCATTGATGTAGATCCAGTCATCGGAGTTTAGGCATGGAATTGACAGCACTTGGATGCTCCTCGGTCCTCATTGATCTGGCAACGGTAAGATCGCTTCGACTATATATTAGTGAGAAAGCAGGTTTCTAATATTAATGCTTGTGAATGCTGATTTCTCTTTAATGGAACAAATTAGGCTGGTAGGATGTGCTTTAGTTTACAACCTCCTTTCCCAGATACACCAATCGAATTTTGGAAGCCGATCTAAACAAGTGCTTTTAAGTTTTTTACTTGTAACAAACTTTTAGTCTTTTTTATTTTGAGGCTTCCCTTTTTTCTTGATGCACTATAAAAGTGAAATCCATAGCGTTATAGATGGCTAGAGTGTTATATTAATAAAGGTAGCATGAGTTGAAAAAAATAATGAAAATTGATAATTAATGCCCAATACAATAAATTTCGTACTAATCTATTACTTCTGTACTATTAACAGTTCAATTATTGATTTTTTTCTTATCATACATTAGTTTAGTAGCTTATTGATTGATGTTCACATGCTAAATGAATATAAGCTGATAGGTTATGGTTGGGCAGATATGGTAAAACATGAATGTACAAGGCTTTCATATTTGGCAGTCCTAGTATAATTGTTAAACAGCTGGAACATGCAAAAAATTGTTAAATGCTGATGAACATTTTAAGCATGGGTTGCCTCTTTGAAATGCAGAGTTGATAGCAAGAAAACCCTTTGTATCCATTTCTTATGAAGATCATAAGCGTCTAAGGAAGATTACTTTTGCTCCTATCAATGGACATGAAGCACGCACTTACAAATTCATTGAATATATAAAAGACATTTTGATAACTGATCTGGACAAATGGAGTAGAATGGGTGAAGTTGAATTTCTCACGCACCTTCGGAAGTGAACTTTTCGAATAATCATGTATATTTTGCTGAGCTCATAGAATGAACGTGTAATGGAGGCTCTAGAAAAAGAATATACAATTATTATTATAATTGGTTTCAGGTGGCCACGATTTCAGTGTTTTTGTTACCTGATTGTAAGTTGTGCTAAACTTTGCTATGCACAAGATATGGGTTCGATTCCCACATAACACTTACGGACTCTAAAACCAAAATTGAAAATTGTCATTATTTTGATTGAAACTAGTGTCATTTTTTTTTCTTTTTTTACCACCTTATCTGTTGAAGAGCAAGATTAAATCCTAAAAGCGTAACAAAACCATGTAACTAAGAAGTGCTTGAAGTGACAAATAGTAAGAGCCTGTGTGGGAGTCGAATCCACATTTTTGTGTATTTGCAAACACAGTACTCTACCAATTGAGCTAACAGGCTATCAAGTTGCAAATGTAATTACAATACCATGTAAACAAGTCTTGACATAACTCTAATTATTAGTTCCTATAACTCTAAACAAGTGTGGACATAACTCTAATTAATACTTCTATAACTCTAAATAAATGTTGCTATAATTGTAACTACTACTTCTACAAATCGAAGTGTTGGTATAACTCTAATGACTAGCTCATATAAACTCTTAAAAAAAATTCGGTACAAATCTAAAGAAGCATAGCTTTAACTCTAAAGAAGCATCGCTATAACTATAACTAGTTCTTCTATAACTCTAAACAAATGTTGTTATAATTCTAACTCAAAATGTTGGTGCACTTTTAACTAATATTCTATAAAATTCTAAATATGTGTTGGTATAACTCTAACTACTAATTACTATAACTCCAAATAAGCATTCCTATAACTCTTAAATACTACTTCTAAACTTTAAACAAGTATTGACACAACTCTAATTATTAGTTCCTATAAATCTAAGCAAGTATGTACATAACTCTAATTATGACTTCTATAACTCTATAGGGGGAAAAAAAGGAAGGGCTGCGCTGGAAGAGCTGCGTTTTTTGGAAAACGCAACCCTTCGTGTATGAAGGGCTGCGGTTTTCAGGGAAACCGCAACCCTTTTAGTGAAGGGTTGCGGTTAACAAGAAAACGCAGCCCTTCGTACTGTATGAAAGGCTGCGGTTTTAAGGCTAACCGCAGCCCTATTAATGAAGGGTTGCGATTAGCCTCGAGACCGCAACCCTTCAAACACGAAGGGCTGTGTTTTCTTGGCTAACCGCAACCCTTCACTTTCCTTTTTTTTTTATCCAATTAATTTGCGCGCATACAATACAGTACCCCCCATTTCAATTTCCCTCCCTTAGACAAAATTGACGAGCGAAATCCTCAGCTCCTTGCGCGAAACCCTACCTCCGCTGGGAATGGAGAGCTTGTGTAATCTAGTATATCTTGTTTTCTGCATTAGTAGGAACGTACTTTAATAAGTTGTTTGAGTAGACATATTTAGAATGTTTGATTTTAAAGTATTTATTTATTTATTTATGATAAAGTATGGAGTTTAGTTAGATGTTTTCCGCTGCAAAATTATGAATAAACCGATACGTTATCACACGGGCGATAATGCTTTGGTAATTCTCTATGTTTCATATTAAAAAAGTATTTTTGAAAAGAGAGAATTATCGGGGTGTTACATGAAGATTCGAACCCACAACCTCAAGTATAAAAGAAAGAGAACCAACCATCACTCTGCCTTACTATTGTTGCTTATTTAATCAAAATTAATGATCATATATGAACGGTAATTCTCATTTTACGTTTTTCTCATTTGACATTTTTGTTCATTTTACGTTTTTGCTCATTTAATGGTTTCTACTCATTCCATGCTTTTGCTCATATTTTGTAATACTCCGTATTTTTGGGAGTTATTTTGTTATAAATAAGAAAATATAAAGAATAAAGTTGAAAGTGTTTTAATTTTATTTAAAAAAATATATAGTTTGGGTAAGCCTACAGTTATAATTTAACTATATAACCTACTGTTGTACCTAATTATATTATAGTTTGGTTTCGTTTTATTTTCCAAATAAAATAAGAAATCGGAATTTGGTTTGGAAAACAAATCCTAGTGAACATATGTTTCACATGGGTATAAAGTAAAGAGGGAACTAAAACCCTATTCTATTGGAGTGACCAGCCGTTTTTTTAATCCCCAAATCTTTCTCTCTCCTCTTTCTCTTATGCGTTCTTTTCTTTCTTCTCCTTCCTCCTACACTACTTCTCTCTATTTCCCCTGCGTCTGAGGCTTCCACTCGCCGGTGGTTCGTGTCTGCCGGTGGTTCATGCCTACTGACCACAGGAGGTCGAGCGTGGCTCGCTAGTACTGCACATCAGTCACGGTTCGTGCGAGCATTCGAGGTGCTGTGGTGCGAGGCGAGGTGTGCGAGTGTTGTGCGAGTGTTGTATGCGTGCGGTGGTGTGCGCGTGCTGTTGTGTGCGGTGCTGAGCAAGGTCGAGGCTCGAGTGTGGTGTACTGAGCGAGGTCGAGGCCTCGAGTGTGGCGTGCGAGGCTTCGAGACTCGCGTGGACGTTCAGACTTGCGAGGCTGCGTGACAAATCTAGGCACTCGTGGGCTGGTGAAGTGCTGCCGGAGTGGTGCATCGTCGCCGGTGGTTGTTGCCGGCAAGATTGGTCCAAAAAAAAAAATCTTTTCTTTCCTACTTTAATTTAATTATAAAATCTGATTTCATAGTTCTTATGTATTCCGATTAAGCTTTGTTATTGTAAATAAGGTATAGTATGAGTTAAAAGAAAATCAGATTTATAATTATATTATTAATCCTTATAACGATTTTTATGTCTCAAATCTGATTTTGTAATACTTATAAATATTTGTTTAAGTTTTTGTTGTTATAAACAAAGTATAATATGAGTCGACAAAAATCAGATTTACAAGCATATTATTAAACCCTAAATATGTTAGTTTCAATAAAGTTTATGAAAGGAAAGTTTAACCCACAGGAACGTTTATTTTATTATTCGAAACACTAAGTTTTACATAGTTAGTTAAGCTGGTTTTTGTTAATATCGTCAAGGATTTAAAACTGAATTACTTTTATTTATTCGATTAGGTCTCAATTTCATAAGCAGAACATTTTAAGTAATCAGCAAAGATTCTCCGTTACAAGGTACATACGCATACTAGTTCAGTTCGATATATTAGTATCATGTTTAGGTTATGATTGTTATATTGGAACCTATAATCATGATAGGGAACTGTTGTTGATTCTGGTTGATGAGATTGTTTGGTAACATGAAATCAATTGGAAATCTGTATGTATTTTCTTGTTGTATGACTTGTGAAATAGAATGAATTGTTATTGGAATGCGTAATTCTATTGTATCACAAGCATGAAATGAGATGTTGGATTGAAATGCTATGATTAATAATTGTAGCAAGGATTTATAAGAGGTTGTCTAAACTAAAGGATTTTATATGATGTTATAGAAATCATATGCTTAGTGTTGTATGAATGAGTATCGCTAAAAAGGATTGTTGGCAATAAACTTGTAGTCGGATTCCCTACAAGTAATGAACAATGGGGGGAGTGTGAGACTTGTTCTACACTCCTACGCAGGCCTACTGTGACGACAATAGTGTCCTTATAAGTTTTGATAACTCAAGTAGACGGAAGGTTTCGTACGATCTTGGGGGTATGCATACTAAGGTGATGGATGTGGAACGGAACGAGATCGTATTTACATCCATCTAATAGACTAAGTTGTCTATTAAGGATTAAGTAGCCCGTATGATTCTAGAAAGATGAAGGTGCCCGTTCGATGCCAATTAAACTATAAAAATGAATTGTAGTATTCTTGTAGTATCATGTCTAGGAATGATTATTATTAGGGAAATTCTACATGGTGGCCTCCTGCTTTGAGTTTTTCTATTTGGTGGCAGGCAAAAAAAAGATTTATACAAAGTGACACCATACTTTAAACAATTATACATAGTGACCCTAATCCACTTAAAACCTAGCTAATCCATAATTTTAAGTAAATTTACTAGCTTATCCTCTGGTTAATTATCATAAAACCACACTTCTCTCTATCATAATTTTAGGAGATGCATATATAATATGCAGAATAATGTACAGTCACGCATAATGATAGTTTCATAGATTCCAGTGACATTCCACCATACACACATATAAATGATAGTTTTATCTCATCAAAATGTCCAAGTATCCACTCATACAATCTGATTCATTTAGAATCAGTAAAGTACATTAAGTAAAAACCAAAGGAGTTGTACATGACAAAGCATCTCCTATAGCTCTTGGGAGAAAGAGAAAAAGAACATGAGAGGGGTAAACAAAGGGAGAAGGAAGTATCCAAGATGAAATTATTATAAAGAGGACTTGAAATATACGGGTATTTAATATGTTAGGAGGGAAAAAGGCAACTAGACATCTCTGGAAGCCATATAACATGAATATAATTTTCAATCATCAACCACAAATTACAAGTTTCAATGATGGCATAAAACATTCACAAAAACTATAAAAGAGATCTTGAAAACTTAGGGCATTGAAAATAACTGAATCATAATCATTCACGAAATTACAACTTCAAAACATGGCGTAAAACGTTAAAAAAGCAGTAGTGAATTTACCTCAGCAGCGAATTAACTACAGCAGCGAATTTCAGATTGACATAGTAGCAGACAACGAGTTTACCTCAATTGGAACCTCATATTGATAATAATACTATAGAGTTTACATCGGAAAAAAGAAGAAGGAGAGTACAGAGGGATGAGAGCAGACAAGGGAAGTTGAAGAAATTAGGATGATAAAAAACACGAGGGATAAAAGAGTTTTGGGTTAGGAATTAGGATAATTAACTTAGGGGTAGATTAGTAATTCACCTTTAATTGGGTGGTTAGCTAGGTTTTAAGTGGATTAGGGTCACTATGTATAATTGTTTAAAGTATGGTGTCACTTTGTATAAAATTTTTTTTCGCCTGCCACCAAATATAAAAACTCAAAGTAGGAGGCCACCATGTAGAATTTCGCTTATTATTATTCTGTTTATGTTTGATGTATTATTTAACTGATTATGTACGTACTCAGCGTAGCTGATTGTTTGTTATTTGTGATGTTTGTTGACCTGTGATAAACCATTGATATTTCAATGGGGAGCAGATTAGGTATGCTGGTGATGCTGCATGAGTTTGGCATACGGGGGATATTTTCTGGTTTATAAACTCTTAAGTGTTTTTGTTGAACTTATAGAATAATTAGTATTCATAGTCAATGGTTTGAATAAAAGGGTTCCTTGGTGATTCCCGAGTTGTAGTTTAACGTAAACATTTTATTTCCGCTGCAATGTAGTTTTCTTAATGAGGAGTTGTTAACGTTTTGATTTTATTATGCCTTGCGTTTCACCGTGGCGGTAACAAAGTCGATGCAACGTAGTTTAGACGTGTATGGATTTTGGGGGTGTTACGTATTTTACCTTTTTTTGCTCATTTTATGAAGTCTTTGCTCATTTTAAGTGGTTCTCACGGTTCTGACCATTAAAACTCAACCTTATATATATGGGACAAGTCTGGGTCAAGTTTTGGGCCAGACCCGATTTTCAACACCCTAACCCAATGGGTCTCGAAATTCTGGACCCAGACCCTTAAAAATGGGTCCAGTCCAACCCGGACTAGTTCGGGTATGAGGTCCATGCCCGTCCCATGACTCGACATTTGGATGACATACATGAAGACTTATTTCGGATTTCCAACTAGATACATCTGACTTCTTCAATTTTGTTCTTCAATTAACCCTAAAATTTTGGCTCTCCCATCTCTCCATTCCGTTTCTCTTTCATTTCCCACAAGTTATGCCCAGTAGATGTCATTTACTCTACCTCTCTTTTACTTTCACGTCTTTTCCTCTAAAAATTAATAGCAAAAACATCAACCACAGTTAACAAATAAGGGCATATATGCCTTTTAAATAACCTTCCAAAAGGCAAATCAGACTCCTCAGGGTCAGGGCAATGTTCACTCACCACTGAACATTGCGTCATTTTTCTAATTGTAATGCGAGACAGACAGCAAATCAGAAAATGCTGAACCAGAAGAATAATCAATCATATGAAGGCTTGTGCATATTTCCCAAATCTTCCTTTCATTACACTCTTAATCAACTTAAAACCTATATGTAATTTTAAGTAACCATTTGATCATTAAATAACACCTTCAGTACTCCAAGACCAACCTACATCTCTTACTATTGTACAACTTCTTCACGTTGATATTCCCCCTTTCACTGGTTACCAGAAGATCAGGATCAAAAATTGCTCTCCCAAAGCTTCCATTAGCTTCAATAAAAGCTTTGATTGCCCCGAGAAAGAGATTCGGGTTGAATAGGTTCACCTGTGAAGGGATCGAATTTGTAAGGTTCACCTGTAAAAGGATCAAATCTAACTTGAGATCGTGTGGGTTGGTGAGATGCCCCCTCTATAACAGGTGATTTCATTCCCATTCTCCCATAGCTTGCCGAGGAAACCGGTAAGTGCATTGGGGAAGAGTTCCTTTCCTCCGATGTTCTTGTGATGCCAGCTCGAGGTGATAGTGAGTAGTCGAAATATGGCAAACGAGGAGAATATCTCTCATACCTACAAAAATTATTAAAGCATACAAATCAAAAGTCGGGGGTCTACAACTCAAGATGCGAAGCCAATAGAAAGAACTATAACTTCATCCTAAAATTATGTTACTTTAGGTCCTCAAAACTCGAGGAAACATGTCATTAGCACAAGTAACATGTCAAAATTCATTCAAGATAGTCAAGAATTGAGAATAACCAAAAAAAAAAAAAAAAAAAAAAAAAAATTGAAACAA
The DNA here is from genome assembly GCA_947646795.1 of Beta lomatogona. NCBI lineage: Eukaryota > Viridiplantae > Streptophyta > Magnoliopsida > Caryophyllales > Amaranthaceae > Beta > Beta lomatogona. The sequence continues at coordinate 1,399,890 of CANSNZ010000269.1, forward strand.
GCAATTTGCTAATATTCCAAGATGATTGACATTCTTGTTTGGACGGCTGAACCAATACAAGCGGAATATTAGTTTCAGTCCCTTATTTCATCCACCCACTTAGTCAATCTCAAAATTTACAATATAACACAAAATTTAGAATATATTACAGAATATTTACTGTGTACGCCCCAAAATTAGCTGGTGTTCCCAATAGGAGAGCGACAAAGATGTGAAAATAGGATGTTAAACTAGCACTCAGCAAATATGAAAGGGTGATATCGTTTTACACTAGTTATTACACGATGGCTCCCTCTCTGATTCTACACCTAGACAAGAATATATCAATCTACTTGTTGGGTTCTCATGAAGCTAGCTCATAACCAAGGATAATAAATGCGAACATACCTTGACTAGGCAAGACTATGGAGCAAACAAGTCAATAAAAATCATAATCTACACTTTAGCATCACTATCACTACCAGTACCAGTACCACTACTCTACTACAACTTACCTAGAAAAATATGTAATCACAATATCCCGTGAGGCCGTGACATGGGATGTCTCCTCCAGATTAGGCCAGTTCTCCTGCCTTATCCCAGAGGTCACTGGCTTACAGCTTAGGTGCAGTTTAACATGTCAAGGACTGCTATTGAAAGTATAACCTGAGACAATATTTGGAGAAAGCTTGGAGGGCTAGTGGCTAGCTAACCCAGAAGAGTCTCAAATAAATAGGAGGTATAGAAGCTCAAACATCTTGACTTCATAATTTACAGTCTTGAAATTTTTTCAAAATGAAAATACCAATATATCTTGGGACAATATGACCTACTTATGGGTTCATTCCACATGGCTAATTGCCTCAAGTACTCTCTTGACCCTATCAGTGGTCTATCAGTTCCTTTCCAACAATCAATTGCTCAATGTTTCTGTTGTACATAAATAGATCCCTCCATTTCTTCCTGATACTCGTGAGTTCATCAGTTACTGGTGCAATACTCACTCCTAAGTTACTTTGACTCATCCACATAGCGGTATCGGAAACTCAAAAATCTGACGACAAGGGTATGAAATTCTTAACATCACTTCATATTTCAGCCAGATACTTAAATTATCAAGAACCACTTATTCGTAGAAAATAGTTATAGAAGGGACGAAAAGAGCATTATGCATTATAGGCTTACAAATGTGCTTGTTATCAGAATTTTAACAAGAACTAGCAAACAAGTCAGCTTGAACCGTGTATAATCTGTTTCCTGAAAAACTCATGTAAAAGGTATTTATAACTAGGAATATTTTTCAGGACTGCAGCGTCTTACGTCCCCACACCCGAAACTCTTACCCATTTCTGAGAAAAATGAGGAGTATGTTCCATGAATGCCGGATGTCCCAAAATTTAGGACCACCCCCCCATGACAAAAATTTTGAATTGAATTTTGAATTGCAAGATGTCTTAAAATTAGATATATACCCATATCCAAAACTCGTCCCCTTTTCCGAGTAACATCCACCCCCCCCCCAAAAAACCAAACATCCTAACCCCACCCCCCAAAGAAAAACCCCCTCCTTCCCTGAATTTTGGATATTTAGGAGTGAGGCAATTTGATATGCTTTATCAATTTTATTATATATGAAGCTTAGCACTGGGATTTCTAGAAATCATGAAAGCAGCAAGTGAGAATTATATCTTACATACTAGATTGGTAAACTTAATTGACAAGTGATCGGTAGATCCTCACCACGCATTAAAGCTTAATTTTACCCTTCAATAGTATGTCATCTATACAATTATTCAGTATACATGGACAAAGCACAATTACAGGACCAATAAGGCATGCCAAATGGCCGACTTAGAAATAAATCCAACTCATTTAATTGTAAGTATCAACAAAGTTTTTCAGCCACGTGCAACAAAAATGGTGAAGGTCTAGCTACAAAATAATTTAATAAAAATGTAACATTTAGTTCATTCTCCTCAAAATTTCAATTTTACACTACCCTCGTGTCCTACTCCTTAGCAAATAAATGTGTATCTATTAGTCACTTGGTTTGTGCACGCAAAAATGTGTACGGCAGGAGAAGGGCTGGATACAACTTACCTTGAGGTGGCCATGTGAGAAGAAAAGGAGTCCAAAACTGGCACCTGGCTTCGACTCCGCAACCTGGCCAAGTCTGATCGTACACTGATAGATTCATTTTCTCTTGATGTATATTCAGGCACTTGACTTATCCCAAAACTTCTAACCTGGTACTGAACAAGAGAATCCTCAATGGAATGTTAAAGGATCTCCTGGAAACTACAATTTTATAATTTGCATCCAGGTGAGGTGAATACCTTGGTAATCAATCCAGCAAGAAATGCTCCTTTGTCATTCTCATCTGCTCCTGATAACAGAAACTGCATACAAGAGAGTATAGTTGGTTTCATACAGGAAATGAGAAGAGGAGATGAAGATACAACCAAAACCTCACCTGATCAAGGACAGATATTGCAGCTGATTCTGGAATCTTATTAAGACTTCTCAGGCATCGGATGTCAATCTGCCAGCACGAATCACATTAAGACCAAAGAATGGAAAAATACATGAACAGAGCCAATATCCTATACTCCTATAGGAATACAATGAATTAATTCAAGATTTGCTGGAGACGAATGATGGGAACAGGAGGATTGTGAGAATGAAATTTGGTCTGCTCAGATTCTGCTTGTGCCTCATTGTGAAAAAAGGCCAAATAGAGTGATATGATGATTCTTGCCACTGCATACGGAAAGCATATATGACAATAGCTGCATATTTATAAAAAAAAATTATGTACAAGGTGTCAAGTCAACAATCAGACCAGATCAAACACCATACCAATTCCAGATGGATGCTTTACAAAAGCTAAGACCTAATGGTTACTAGGAAGGGAAGTTCAGAGGCGCCTAGTGGCAAAGAATCTACAAGAAATTTGCATAATCTGCTAGTTTCAAGCTCATATTTTCCTTCATGGCCTGATCAACCAGAGTCTCAAGAAATACTTAAATTAATACTTTCTCTGTTCTAAAAATATATGAAACACTTGCATTTTTGCCCGCTCCAAAATAAAACAAATTTTACTTTATTTGGCATTTACTTCTCTCTATCTCACTCTTCATCACATGAGTCCCTCTTTCTATTTCTCTCTATCACTCTCCTCTTTTTAATCCCCGTGCCTCCCCTAAGTTTCATTTATTTTAGAACGGAGGAAGTATTCTCTTTATCAAGTATAGAGTTGATTTGGTGTAGAACATGAATTTAGGCCTGCACATAGTCGGTTTCACCCGTCTTCTGTTCGAACCCCACTTGATACACTTGGATTTTCTCAAAGCTTAAGAGACATTACTACTACTAGTCTACTACTACTACCAGCGAATTGCTTTCCTTGCCATGGTGTGGAATCGAAAATGAATCACAAGCTTTGGTTATAGATAAATTGCAATGCATTTGAGTTGGAATGCAGGGTTTTATGATCCCAATGTAAGGAATTAATGGTGCTCAGGAAAACATGGCATGCCTTACTATATCTTGATTGGTCTAGTGTTCACTACAAGAGTATGCAGGCAGGTTCCAGTTGAACTAATTTATTGTGCTTCAAAGCAGTAATGCGGTATGAAGAAAAGGTTTATAGTTTTATGTTTAGAAAATTATATACTTCCTTTGTTCTATATTGATAGCAGCATTTGGACTTTTAAGATACTTCACATTCCCCTTTGACCATCTATAATAAATATACTTATAGATAAACATAGTCATATGAAATTTTATTAGATTCATCTCGATATATACTTTTAAAATATCAACTTTTTATAATTTTTACTTGTAGATAATTAAAGATACTAATGGTTAAAGTTGTGCATTGGGAGGCATGAATCTCTACATGTTGCAATTAATATCGAACGGAGGAAGTATTTGACATGGAAAAAAAAGTTAGGTGAGCAAGTAATAATGGAAATCATGGTCAAATGTTACCAAAATGATTATTTTGATTCTGACTTGAAACAGCTACATAATTGGTGCTGAAGTTCTTATATATCTATTAAACTTCAAAAAATGACTTTATCCTCATTTGTTCAAGTAGATAACTACCCTCACTTGCAAAAAAAAAACTCTCACTCTCCTTGAGCGCAACACGTATACACCTTAAATCTAATCAATAATTCTCTTAAGCTTATATTTATCTTCAGAAAGGGTTGGTTTGAAATGTACTCATTCATTAAGTCTAAGATTGAAAGATTAAGCACATTTCACATAATTACATAAGCCAGTGAAAGCTATTGCAAGAGCCAAGAACTCATTGAGATAATTGAAAGAGCATGAGAGACTATAAATAATGCAACTTCCATGCAATTACTATACATTAAAGTGTTTATCTTTCCAGTTCTTTCTAGGCTCTAGTTTTCTCCTTTAGTAAGCATCGGAAGTTTTAGATTTGTCCATTGTTACCATTTCAGCTCTTCTAGGTTGCATGTTAAAGACTTCAACACATTTTAGAAATCTTAGATCAGACGGGCCAATGAGGTGACGATGTTTAACACTCCTACATACTAATTCCTTTTAGCATTGATGTCAGAATATAAGTGGTTTGCGTCATTTCTAGAAGTGCATTTATCATTGTAAGGAGTGCACGCGTCATTTTAATTTTTTGTAACTATCCATCAAGATTCTTTTTTAAGGTTTTACTTTCAGGTTTTAATTGTTTGTCTCATTTTGAGAGGTGCATGTCCCATGTTTTCATCTTGTCTTACTTCCCTCACTCTCACTTTCTCATTTTTCTTTGTTTACTCTGTTTAACTTATTCCTTTACTTTTCTTGTTTCATTTATTGCGGCGACAATTCCTTATGAGGGTTCATGTTAGGCGACCCTAGATCGTCATCGTCGTAGTCGTAGTCGTTGTCCCCCTACCCTGCTGACACCCCTCCCCTCCACTGCAACCACTTGTCCACAATCGGTTTTCATTGTCAGACTAATCAACCAGAAAGTTACAGAAGCAAACTTCTTGAACACAATAATAAGGAAAACGAAAGAATAACACTTCCTTGACCAACATACAATAACACAAAATCTAGGTGATAGAATCACGGTTTAAAGTCAAACTGATTTTTGGTTTTGCTGCTTCTTGTGTGGTTGAAGAAACAAAGTCAGCAATTTGGATAAGATCGATTTCTTGATTTCTTGGGTGATTGAATTTGTCATACATGGCTCTGTCTTTGATTCTTATTTTCTTCGGTAAAATTGATTTCTTAGTTTGAAGTTAAACTCATCTTTGATTTTACTTCATGGAGATTTGCACTCGTCATTGTCCAATTGGACAGACAGTCTCACCCAATTTTTTTTCATTTCATTAAAATTTCAGGCATTATTTATGTACTAGCTTTGTTCCTTAATCTAAGAATGCACACAACCAAAAATAGCTCCATGCAAGGAAGTAGAAATAGAAAATGCTAAGAGGTTAAATTGAGAATGCTTACATCATAACGTGAAGCAATACCCAGTCGTAGGATCCGAAGCAAACGATCTTGGACAGCAGCAGGTAGTGAGACAACAGCTGCTTCATATGGGTCAGCAACAATATGTTCCTGATTATAAAATACACCATATCAAAGAATAAAGACAACAAAAAGAATTATTCCATCCTAAAATGTTCCCCACAACGGTGTTTGTCTTTGACACAATAAAGGGTAGGATATAGATACAGGTAGGCATATGAAGTGGTAGGTGTTTTATTAAAGCTATCAGAGAATGGCGATAAACTAGAATCAACAATTGTTAGTGTGGGTATATATATATAGAGAAGCAAAAGTAACCGAAAGTAGAGGGAGGAGGAGAAAATAAGGTTGATGTGATAGAGAGAGAGGTTTTCTTTTAACTGAAATGAGAAAGGTGAAAAGCATTTTGGGACAGTCACTTGAGGGAAGTGTGAAAAACATCTGGATGGAGTATTAATTGAACACATTAGACACTGAAACTAACACTTCTGAATTACAGCTCCCAGAATTGTTAATTCTCAGATTTATGAACACTTAGTGATACTATCATGATATCACCTACCATAAACAATTAGCCCCTGAATTTTTCAAAATCAACTTAATAGAAAATCCCTAGTCTTCAAAGATCACAATGAACATAATAATCAAATTTAGCACAACGGTACTTCTACTTGTGTTCATTTTCAATCTACACAATTTAACTTTCACATTAACCAACGCATTTAACCATTAATATCTTTAATTATCAACATGTATAAATTGTAAAATTGATATTTTCAAAATAACTTCATAAGACGAATCTAACAAGAGCTTACATGACTGCGTAAATTCCTTTTGGTTGTTTACAAACGGTGATCATAATGTGGTATGTGAATAGTGCAAAAGTACACAGATTGCATAATAGTAGAAGAAAACCAAGGGAGTAAGTAAACACATTAATCCACATTACACACGAAGGATCAAATTGCAAATTCTCACAAAACTATTAACTATATACATAACAGGAAGGGAAGCAAGACCGCAATGTTACTTAAAAATAGGTTGATTCAAGGGTTGAAGTGCAATGTCAACTTTACTTGACAACAGGTTTAATATGGAACAATAATATCTGACACTTGACAGAACCACAAAACCTCTTTAACAAAGTACATCCTTAAGGAAAAGACATAGCATGTAAAATCCATATATGTATGACAAAAAGGCAAAAGTGGGTACGATGAAAATTTTAAGATAACATTTTAAGTGGTCACATCAACTGACCTCCTGCAGATCAAACTTACTGCCACCTGAAGAGGCGGATTGAGATTCAGCTTTCAAAACTTTATATTGGCTCACAGTCTCAGTCACAGTCCTACTTGATCCTTCACGGGCTCGCTTCTTGCTCTTCTCAAAGGGTCTGGCAACTTCGACCTGTTGTTACATAATCCATTCTCAATTTGATAGCAAACATATATTTTTAGACCCTTTGGGAACAACAGCAACAGTAAAACCTCTACAGTTGCACATATAGATACCTGGAGCTTAAAAGAAACAGCATTTGGCCCTTGTACTGTCCTATCATGCATTGCCTTGACTGCACTGTCAAGATCCTGGGAAATGCAGTGTAGTTTTAATCTGAGTAAAAATAGTCTATTCGAGAGGCCAAACCGAAAATAAAAGGAAATTCTCTACAGTCTACCAACAAAACACACACTCATGTCCATTCAGTCCTCAGTTAGCCCAACCACATGATGAAATGATTCATAGGGTTTTTTCACAAAAGAAAATGACCCATAGGTGTTTGGTCTTGTGAGCAGCACATAAATAGAGGTTGAATTACATAATACTGATTGCTTTCATCTCACCTTATTCCAGCTAAATAATTTATATTTTCTCTAGACTGTACATCCCATAATACCAATTGTTCTTCATCTCACCTCAATGATATGACAGGCATAAAAAGCATGACGACTAACTAATAATATGCCTGTGCATGCAGTTATAATATTTGGACTAGAACTAATGGTTTTTCTTTAGGGAAAATAATTTATTACAACACAAATTACTCACCAGAAAAAACTGTAGAGAGAGAGACAGACACATAGACAGAAAGAGAATATACCATAGAGGATCAGATAGCCACAAATCCAATCATGCTATCTGAGAAGAAAATCCTAAATGCCACAAAGTAGATAAACACACAACACTCCCACAGAGATCTGATGCGACACCCAATTTCAGAAGACATTCAACCATTCTTTTCTGAAGAAATCAGCCAAAAGATCACAAAGAAGCTATCATCCACTATACATTTTACCCTAATGCTTACCCAAGCTCATATTACATACCTGCAAGTATGTTCTGCATCGAAAGATACACTTTTTGGTTTTACTCATCTATCTTAATTGGCACCTCAAGAAAGGGGAAAAAAAGGGGCTCATGAAAACCAATTCAAATCAACATGAAACACTAACAGGAATTTCAAAAACTGGATTCAGAGAGACGAGAAGAAAAGGGGGAAAAAAAGGGAACAAGAGAAGGAAGAGGAAGCTCGAAGGGAGAGAAGATAGTACACAGTCAGGGGAGAAAAAGAAATAAAGCCTTTATCAAGAAGCCGAGAACTGAGAAGGTGCTATTGTCGATCTAGTCGCTGCTGTCTAGTGCTTTGAGTTCTTGGGAGAGACAAGAATACAAGAGAGAGAGAGAGAGAGAGAGAGAGAGGAATAGAAAGTAGGGAGACTAGAAGAAGCATTGAAGCAGAGGAAGACCAGAAGACCTGGGGAGTTTCCCTAATTCAGCCAGATTACTTTTCATCCTTTCTTTTCTCCTATTTCTTAAATAAACAATCTAAGTAAAGATGTGTGAGAGCTTCACTAGCCGTCCCCATGAAGAACTCATCCGTCCCCGATAATCCCACACCGTCTCTATCGTATTTAGTTACATTTTCAAGACATCTCCAAGCCGATGAAGGATGCAACCTTCTTGGTGCTTCCTTCATAGGGTAAATGCTCTACTTACCAAAGATTTTAATAGAAGACTCCTTTCTGAGAATTAATATAAAAAATACAGTGATCCACCCCCCAGCACAACAAAATCTAGAGCAGAAACCAAGGAACTGAGTCGGATTTGTGGACAAGCAAAGAGAATAAAAGTAAAGAAGATGGGGAACAGGTAAAAATGGACAAAGGTCATAATCTTAACCTTTTTTTTTTTTTGGTAGGAAAGCGTTCGTAAGAAGCTACAAAAAAATGAATATGATTTAATAAGGTGCTTATAGACACCAAAACTGGTTTTCAAAAAAAAAACGCTCTATCTTACACCAAGTGTTTAAAATTTTTGGTCCGTCATAAATTTTCCTTTGTTTCATGTAAAGCTTAAGTGTTTCCTCGGGCTAATATAATGATGAACAAAGGCCGCCAATTTGAATCAAGTGATGCTACAGAAATTTGGCTTTTTAAATGAGATTAAACACTAACGCACCTTGTAAATCCAAGCTTAATGGATGTTATGAGATATTATTATTTGCACCATGTGAAACTATGCCATATGTAATCCAAGTGCATAAAATGAGCCCAAATATAACATGAACCCATATCCGCTAAGCCTAGTTTACATTGATAATATAAGCCATACACCAGAATTTTCAAAAAGCCAATAAAAACACATCATTCTCCCCTTCTTGACAAAAGATTTGTCCTCAAATTCAATGTCCCTAAGTAAGAGTAAGATCAACAACAAAATAGCATGAACCATAGTCCATAAGTTGTCTCTTGGTAGGAGGGTAATCATTTGACTTATTTGCGCTAAACTTATTAAACCTGATGTCACCTTATGTTTACACCTGATTAGACCTAATGAACCCTAATTAGACGTACAACTTTTTTAAAAAAGTAAAGAGAACACATCCTTAGTCCATATCAAAGTATAATTCTCAATACAAGGATGAAAAATCTTACAAGAATCCAAGTGTTAGTTTCAAAAGGATCAAGATTAAATCTTTCTTACAATAAACACCCACTTTCATTAATCATATTTCTTCTAGGGCAGACAAAAGAAATAATTTGTGCTACGTGGAGCCCCCTTCTTCAAGATCTCATGTGACTTCATGATTATCTTTATCTTCTTGATGCAATCCATCCTCCTTAAATAGATAATGATTTATTTTATTTCCTTTATTGCTTCTACGCAAACTCCTCTCAGTTCCACACTTTTAACCCTAATATCACCAAACTCTACTATATTCCACACTTTTAACCGTTATATCACCAAATTCCACACCTCCAACTAGTTTCGACAAACTTTTAACATCTTCGACATCCCAAAACCACAACCCTCGATTGAACATTTATTCCACTACTCTAGAGCTCGCTCCTTAAAATTGTGGAAATTGACCCACCTAATTTCAAATCTAAGAGAAGTGGAGCCTACAAGGAAGATCTGAACAACACAAGCATCGGTGCACACAAATCTATTCAACCGAGAGGCCATATTAAGAGCCCCACAAGCAGAGCAAGTGAAAGTGCAATTAAGAGGGACATATTTCTCAAAAAAAATTCCCAACAAGTACAAAACAACCTACTATGTGAGGCATATATATCATCTTACAATCCCTTTATTTGCTATTCTTGTATATTATTTTGTCCGATTACTTTTTTCTCATCCTTATCATCACTTTCGCTAGCGCTCATTACCCCCTAATAGAGCATTCCTAGTTAAGAAAGATTTTTACAGGAGACTTGTTCTCATGACTAGATTAGCTCTATTCTCACACAATGGACTTAAAATCCATGACTGCTAGCATCTCATTACGTTTGTCGAGTACTAGTGCGTCCAATTCTTTTTCAAATTGGCTCAGGCGAATTCAATAGGTGACATATTCTTTTACACCTTTCACTCCTTTAGAGATTATAAAGCAAGCAACTTAAGGAACTTGTGGCTCGCTGAAAATTATTCGGTTTTGTCCCACATTTTAATTATTTATTCTTGAAATTCATAACGTTTATCTAATTCATGTACGTCGTACGCGGTATAACAATGTGGAAATTCATTTGCTAAATTCAACTTGGATTATCAAGTTTTAGTTTTAATGATATTTAGCATGATATTACTGCAAGCTGATATGTGTTTGTGAGGCCACATAAAGATGGATTAAACTAAGTCCATAAAGAATCATAGGATGCTGGCATTATCTCTTCTAGTATATTATCAGCAAAATTATTTTCCATAGTTATGCAACATACAGCTATATTAGTGCGTGATTCCTACACAACCTGGTATAAGTAGGATACCCATATGCAAGTTATAATGCTGAATTTGACTTGGATTGTCGGAGTTCAGTTTCGATAGTATTTGCCATGCTACTAATCCAAGCTAACACATGTTTGCTAGACACATACTAATCTAAATCCGTAAAAAAGCGTATAATGTGGGCACAGAACTACACAAGAAGACACACTGACGCACATATATGTGTGTGTTTCAATTCTAACTAATTAAAATAATATTCTGTATTCATAGATACATTTCTAAAATTATTACAAGTATTAAATGAATTCAAAAGAGAAATCAGATATTTAATATTAAGATTCAGTTATCAACGGAAATAAAAAGAGAGGGCTTTGAACCCTCTATAAGAATGGTCATACAATAGATTAGCAATCCAACACTTACAGAAAATCATGAAGAGTCCTCCAAATATTCGAGTCTTGATTAATGATCCGTTTTAATTTTTTATCGAATATAAATAGAGAAGAGAGGATAGGTTCATTACATTCAAAAAAGGATATGAAAATTTTCCATAAATAATTGAAGTAATTGAGCGTGAGAGCCAAATGAATTGAAAGATTCAAGTTTGGTTCGGGAAGGGATCATCAATGTTTTGAAATGAATGGAAAGATAATCTACTTTCATTAAGTGGTTTATTAGATAATCGCAAACAAAGGATCTTGAATACTATTTGAAATTCAGAAGAACTACGCGGAAAGGCCCACTTTAGGAAAATCAGCAAACTCTCACCTTTGAAATAAAATAGCAATAAAAAAAAATTTAAAAAAAAAATTAAAAAATATTGTTACAAACTCGAATTAACTAGAATAATAAAGAAAATAAAAGTTAAGAGATACTTCCTCTGCTCTTTTGAGATTGCTACAATATGATTTTTATACTATTCATAGACTCACTTTGACCATAGTTTTTTGCTAATAAATATATAAAGCAAATGTTATTATATAAAATGTTGTTGCATTAGTTTCAAAGCATATTTCCAGATTATCAACTCATTATAATACATCCTCCATTTAGATATAGTTGCACCATTTCATATTTTCACGCTTGCCGATGCATGGTTTCAAACTGGTATCTTTAATTATCAATGAGTAAGTTATAAAAAGTTGATATTAGAAAATATATATTTAGACGAATCTAACAAGATCCTGAATGACTATGTTTTTTCTAAAATATAAATCACCAAAGACAATCAAAGTGTAAGATGTGAATAGTAAATACTCCCTCCAGTTTTTATTAGTTTACCTACTTCTTGGGCCAGAGTTTTAGGAGTAATAGGTGAGTGGGTCATAGGAGGAAAGAGAAATTATTAATTTATTGGCACATTGTATTGAAGTTAATGTTCTGGGCCAAGAAAAGTAAAGTGGGAAGGTAAAGATAATAATAAACATTTGGTGGGACCATTCTAAAAACTAGAAAATAAAAAGTGGGTAAACTAATAACGGACAACCTAAAAAGGAAAGTGGGTAAACTAATAAAAACCAGAGGGAGTACTATGAAAATGGTGCAACTATTTTTAAACGGAGGAAGTATTTACTGATTGAAATTTAAAGATATTAATGGTCGTGTGTTGGCAAACGTGAAAGTCATGTTGTCAATATTAAAGAAAAGAGGAAGTACGAAGTAAAATATATAGTTTGATAACAATTATGAAAAAAAATAAAGGAACTCTAAAAAAGTAGCATTTATGCAACAATTACATATTTACAGATACGCATACAGTCGTACACACATTATATTACCTGTCTTGTAGCATAATGGACAAACCCAACTTGAAACTGACCCTTCTTGGACAGAACTACTTTCTCTATCTGAAATGCCAAAAGAGTTGCATAATTATTTTAGTAGAAAATCACCTTTTGCAGATAAAAGAAACTTCTGAAAGTTGTGCATACCTCCCCATAAGGTCCAAACAGCTTCTTCAGGAACCCTTCATTCACATCTGCAGGAAGGTTTCTGATAAATGCAATCTTTACCTGATGTTAAGCAATCAGCATGTCAAGCGAGTTCTATATTTACAACGAAGGAGAGAAGCTCTCACTGGAAGCAGATAAATAAATAGGCAAGCCACCTTAGCAAGATCCTCCGGATCAATTTCAGGTTCCTCCTCAGCCCACTGCACAGTAGGGTGACACTTGACACCAAGAACAAAATCCGATCTCGAGCCCAATCTAAATGCGCGCCCTGCAGCCTGTAATTATGAATTTTGAGGAGCTATGGTCAAATTTGGAGAGCTTAGGATGCGTGATTTTGGAACTGATAAGCCCCCAGAAGGCAATATCTGCAATGGTATTCTACAATGTTGTGAGAAGATTTACGGTGTTGAGCGGCAAATGACAAGCAGATAAACTGTATTTGCGGATATGATTGGCAACATTTAATTTCTTTTTCTTCATCTTTGATTTTTCTTCTCAAATTTTAGCATAAATTATCTTTGCTTGTCAACAATAAGGCTGTTTTTGTAGTTGATGATATAAAAATTTGGTGAATTTCTTTGACAGTAAAGGTATAATCATTCAAGAAAATAAAAATCATTGCCTACATGACCGTTTAGATTTCCACCAATTGCAAAGAGCCAAAGATATTAAGGGAACTTGCCTATGAAAAAAGAAAACCCCGGTATGGAGAAACTACATGATAGGAGAAGGAGACAGAAGACTTGACTAGCTATTCAGCACTTTTAAGCGACAACTCAGTCACGCCTTCGCCATACCAAAACAGAAGTTCTAAGAAATAGCTTGGCCCACAATTATAAAGCAAGGCTTCTACTCTGACAAGGAGAAATGCCAAGGGACTACATATGAAGCTGTCTAAGGATATTTGTAGGATATGTTGAGCTTTCACAGGAAGGAGCAGCATGGAGTAACAGGAATATATGAAAGAAAAGCAAGTATCATCTCTGATGTGTACATCACAGAGAAGCACAGCGTTATGAACCATATCAGCAGAAAAGGGTCAGGAACAATAGTCAACTAGTATTGAACACATTAAATAAGGAACGAACTTAGCTAACTCAGGCAGACGAGAAATGCTGTTAACAGCAACACAGGATAGGTGACGAGGAAGGATAGAAGTAGAATAAGCCTCAAGGATAAGGAGTCTGTTGAGAAAAATCCTGCTAATAAATATGTAGGCCGAATTACCACATTGGTATACAGAAACAAGAGTGTTTGCCACATTGGTATACCCAAAAAAAAGAGAGAAAGGAGCATTCTAGCGATATATTAGTAAATTTATAGGGGTGCAAATGGAGTGGAAAGTCCATTTTCCAGTTCCACCTGGTGGACTAGACTCAAGAATGTTTGTATTCGAATCGAAGCCAAAATTTTTCGAGTTCAAAATATTACGGACTAAGCTTTTTGCATGTTGAAGTGAAAACTTAAGTCCAACATTTTATTCTTTGCTACTATATACCACCAGATTTTAGCACCAAAGAAGACATAATGCAAAATTATAGTTTTAATATTGAAAGCTTTCTTACTTCCCTTGAAATTTTCCATTAGTGGCCAATTGACTCAACTTCCAAATTTTTACTCTCCCAATTGGGCCTAAAAGAATATGAACAAATATAAAATCTGAAAATAAGACTGGACAAGATTTGAACTCAATAAATTTTTGGACTAGAATTCAAAAATGTTTCATGTTTAAACTAGACTTGGACTCAAACATCGAGTCCAAAGAATTTTGGACAAGGTTTGGACTTAAAAAAGACCAAGCCAATTTATGAAAATAGTGAAGGTTGTTGGCCTAAGTAGATGCATATATGGTACTTAACCCATTTTTATTTATTGAACCATTTTTCTAGTTATAATATTATATGATAACCTTTTCTAAAATCACAAAAAAAAAATTTGGGTCGACAATTGATTTTTAGGTTAACAATTACAAAAGAACTTGGAAATAAGAAAATATAGCCCGGTACAGAACATAACCAAAGAGCCTTGAATACTAGAAGAAAAGCACCTATACCTAACACGATTAAGTGAATGCCCAAAATTGTGGTCCACATATTTATATCTTTCCAGACATAACTGAAGAATGGACAAGATTCTTCAAGAGTCTCAGAAGTGCGTGATAAAAACCACCAAAGCCCAATACAGTCGATGAAATTGTGTGAAGTACTCCAGATATAAAGTATGGAAAAACCTACTCTTGCAATAATATTTAAAAATATTTGTTGTCGTTGCTCATATTAAATGTTATTTTTCTTTCTAACAATGAGGCAAATCCCCCCTATTTTTCTACACCAATCAAGCAACTCAGCCGTGACATTTACTGCAAAAACAAACTCAGCTAGAATGAACGAAAAAGCATCCTCTTCAACAAAGAATCTCAAAGGTAGAAAAGATGCAAGCCACTGAAATGGGATAGTTTAAGGGAACTGAATAGTTTAGCACCATTCAAAGGATTGAAGATAGACTAGAGTAATTCTTATATAGACGGTCAGCTGATTTGATAATTTTGATGGACTGTAATATGTTATCAATAGTTGGAAAGAACTTTTGAGAACTCCATTGCTTTGACGAATTGTTAGCAGTCTTAGCACGGATTGAAGGATGGATGTAGCTTAGATCAATAATATCATTTCCAGATGAGGATCGAGTTCACAACAACAAAAAAAAGGTGAATAGATGTACAGTTTACAAGTATGAATTGTGGAACTGAACTAGTGAACTGTATATGAGAGATGATATGGAACCAGTTTGAAGCGCATTTTTTTGTTTGGAGTGTTAAGAGAGAGATTAAGAGCAGTTATGTAGATGAGATTTGATCCTAGGTCTTAGGTACCATCCCCACAAAAATTTACCAATTAAGCTATATGGCATCCACTTTTTTGAAGTGCATCTTTATTCAGAATATTGTTAAACATTTGTTGGTCAAAAGTTCAAGTTGCCAGAGAGGTTGTTTTTGGCAAATTTTTAAGATAAATTTCAAACTTAGGAGACAACCAAAAGCAACTTACTGAGAAGCAGCATCATATTGTAAAGATAATTAGAAAGTATAATGCATAATGTGATACTGGTAGTTAGGCAACATGAACTGACATGGAAGAGAAAGCAGTCTTGTGGGGTGGAGCACAATTGCAACAAATGGAACTATGAATCTTAGGAACCAATTAATTAAGGAAGGGATTCCAAACATATCATCATATTCTATTAGTTAACACGCCAACTGAACAGTGAGCAACACCTGGGATTCAGATTTTTCTGATCAATGGATAGTGCATTTTGGTGCTGATCCTGAATTTTAATGCCTAATTGGGTGAATTTTTGGAGTTTAGGCTGTGTTATTGAACATGAAGGTTCTGCTAATGCTTTTTATTGATGTCACAGCTTAGCATATGATTTTTTGAAACCCTTATCTTAACCACCACCACCCCCCCCCCCCGAATTATTGATAAACAATCCAATACATGATGAACCAAGTGTCAATCTCACGAACCTGATCCTCTAGCCTGTATGAATTCAGATGCAATAATAAGTCATCTCCACATGATGAACTTACAAAAGTAAACAAGAACGTATAGATGCGGATGACTCACAGCATGGGACGAGAACCTCACAAAACCAAATCCCCGGTTTTGTTGCTTTTGAGTAGAAGGGCCAACTACATCATTAGAGAGCATTACAAGATTTACAGAATCCACATCCTGAAAAGCCTGAAGAAAAAGAGAGCCCCTTCTTCAGCTGCAGAAAACACTACACCAACTTACTAACAATCAAGCAAACACAAGGCATATGCATACCTGCCTAGCTACTCTGTCAAATTCATCCAGACTCCAATCTGAAAATAACAATCAAACATGAATCTACAGAAGTCAAAAGGAATAGGCCTAGAAGTTGAGACCATTTCACATATTTTAGCATTGACAATAAGCAAGGAAAGATAATATCACGGAAAACTTCTGGTTATTGGTCAATGACTGAAATATAAGGAAGAAACTGAAACTGACCTTTGGGAAGATTCCCCAGAAACAGAGAATTTTGCTCTGTTGATGGAAGCACTCCGATTTTCCTCCCTTCTAGCTGAGACAAGAAAAGAGAAGGGTGGTAACCATCACACAGAAAACAAGTGGCTGAGATATATTGTCAAACAATTACTCTGAAAACTCCCAACAATAGGATTCTCAATATGAAGATATAGTCCTAAGACAACATTTTCGCAGGATACAATACAACCAAAAAAATAGTGCTCGGACCAACAGGTAAGTGCTATATCCAAAGCTCTAGGAGATAATAGCACAATAAAAGCCCGTATATATCACAAGTCAAGACAGCAGCACAAGTTGTATATCTTAGGCAATGGTTACAATTATTACTAATATATTAATACATGTGTAGGCCATGCAGCTTTTGACATACAAATATTTCACAGGTCATCACTCTCGAAAGAAGTACAGCTAACTTCAGATATGTTCACGGACAAACCACGCATGTCCAATATCCACTATCCATTAGTTTTCTAATTTAAGCCATGGAAAAACAGGTCAGCTTTTTGTTACAGTGCAATTTTGTATAACTTATGTCCTATAGTACCAATAACAAAGTCCCTACTTAGTACTTACTGACCAATTTTAGATTCCATAAGTCGTCACAAAAGCAGAATCCAAGGGTGTTTCTAGATATCAACGGATTTCCTTGAATTCCAAGTGCAATCTTAAAATGACATCAATTTTCATACAAAAGGTGTGTTGAAGCATAATCAAACCTTTCACTTGATATATGTCTCACTTGAACCATTGGACAGAATCAATCAAATGGTAAGAATCTAAGACACCATTCTCCACTCTACATAAATAAGTACCAACAAATTCAGGATAAGAGTACAGAAATTTACAAGGCTGTATAAACAGCACAATGTGCTGACAACACAAACACGGGAAATGGTAACAATAAGAGACAAACTTAAGAAATGATTGATCGTCAAGTCTGTAAGGATAAGGGGGGTGGACAAAATAAATTGGGAATATTTAATACGCACAACAAAGAAAGAGTATAAACCTATTTTTTTTCATGGAAATGTGACAAGAGTTGAGTGCTTCCTAGAGATACAAAAGCTCCTGACTTCTAATGCTCTACTTAATCCACTTTTATGGTCTCCTTTTTTTTTAGGAAAAATTGATGAGAACAATCCCACCTTTGGGCTGCCTTCTTAAAACAGTCCCAGCTTTGGACTAACTCAATAAAATCCCACCTTTTACCATATCTTCTTAAAATGGTCCTGTTTCACTTGTTACCTGCTGGAAACCAGTTAACCTTTTTTTTTTTAATTTATTCTTAACAGCAGATATGGAGGAGAGAGATAAGTGGGAGGTCACTTGACCAAAACTCTAACGTCAATGCAATCGTCCTTGCCGGCGCCGGAGATCATTTCTGTTCCGGCATCTACTTCAACGTCCTCTCCTCCGTCAAACAATCGTCGGAACGCATACGCTCCGGCGAGCAGCGAGAGATTAAGCCAAAATTGCTAAATTCTCAAATATCACAGAAAAACCCCATTAACAAATCAATCTCAAATCAAAATCAACCACAGGGTCAAGTTGAAATGCATATAATATATCAAGAAAAATTAAAATTTTTAAAAGAGGAGTACTGCTTGAAGACACACTCTCCATTGGAATTCGCAATTTTTGGTGCCAAGATGAATATGCGCAGCCAACGTCATCTGAATTGCGGCTTATGATAATTGCTTTGCCATTTGGATTATAGCGATGCGCTTGCAAAGCAGCTCGAAGCATGTGATAATGGAGGGATGAGATGAGAAAGAGAGAGAGAGAAAGAATGGTAAGTGATAAGGGTGAAAGGAAAAGAAAACGATTGGTGATTGAAGAAATGATACGAGTGATTTGGTGTTTTTGTGTTTGTAAGATTGAATTGATGTGTTAAGGATAGTGTTTTTGATTCATTTTATTATTCAGTGTAATGTAGAGAGATGATTACTGATTAGGGTATTAAGTAGAAAGATTTGGGTTTTGTACCATGAGTAAAAGTTTTTGGGGCCATAGCTAACTCCTCTAAAGCGAGGGATAGAATAGAAAAAAAGGGAGGTAGGAGAGAGAAAATGAGAGGAAGACATGGAATTGGGTTTGAATTCCCAGTTATTCGATAGCCATGGCAAAAGGTAGAGTAAGTTTCATGGATGAGGAGAGAGGGGGGTGGGGTTGACTTTCAGGGATGAGGAGAGATAGGGGGTGGGGATTCTTTTTACTGAAAATAGAGCACATGGGTCTTCAACCTGTATAGGTATCGGACCATTTTAAGAAGAGAAGGTAAAAGGTGGGATTTTATTGAGTTAGTCCAAAGTTGGGACTGCTTTAAGAAGGCAGCCCAAAGGTGGGATTATTCCCATCAATTTTTCCTTTTTTTATCTTTCATTAAAAACTAGTTAAATATAATTCCAACTCCTTTGAATTTCCCTCATTGAGTTAAAATCCCCAACAGCCTTAAATTTTAAGGCCACGAGACCGCTAAACAAGGTTACCCATCTCCACCACCAAGGCACCAACTCTGGTGGACTCCATATCTTTCCATGATGACTCTGTCCACAATCTCCCCGCCTCTGTTTCCATCTCTAACTTGCTCTATGACGAGATCATTCACCTAACTCTCTCTTGTTCACTTTGTCTCCATCGTCTCCAAATCTATGCCCTGATTATTTTCCCACCTCTCTCTCATTCGCTGTGTCCTATAGAATATTCTTGCTTAGATCTAGGGTCAAAAAAAGAAGTACTTGTTTAAGTGGTGTGATTTTGTTCAGAGGAATATTTAGAGTCAATTCTTGGTGGTGGGTGCACTCTAACTGTTAAGAGCCATTGCAACAAGAGGACACCTAAATCCTAATCACTTGGGAATTTTAAGAAAATCAAGTTCTAATGCATATGATTATCGTTCCAAAATATCAGTTCAAAAACTCTAGCTCCCTTGAGCTATACCTACCTCCTAACTCTAAGTAGCATTGAGTCAAGTACAGGAAAGGAAACGGGTATAGGACATAAACAACTAGGAATTCTAAAAATGGGTATGGCAAGGATATGGCAAAATTTATAATTATTTTAAAATCAGGACAAAAATAAAAACCTATTTCAAATAATCACAAATATCAGGCCACCAAAATCACAAGGGGAGGCGGAGAAGAAGAGGAAGCCCAAAGTGTACAGGAAGATATAAAGTAAAAAATAAACACAAATCAAGAACAAAGAAGAACAGAGTTTAGAGAGTATGTATGTATGAGAGGTTCCCTGCACAATTACATACATCAAAGCTAAGGTTTCAAAGAGCAATATTGACACCAGACATTTGTTGGGGCTTGCAGAGTTAGTTCAATGCAATAAGTGGGGGCATAAAGATGCCGGTGGAGTTGAAGCATGGAACATTTTCGAGGGCGTCGAGTATAAGAGAGTCGTGTCGCGCTGTGGCCTGATCGTGCGCGTCTGCGAACCTGATTGTTGTGGAATTGGTTCTAGGCAGACTACTATGCATAACCGCGGAAATCATGATCAAAATGTTATGCATCCATGAAGCATCAAGGCATGCGTACATGCAAGCTAAGTTTTTTCCTAGTTTGCAATGACGTGTCTAACTTCCCGTAACTCACTTTGAACAAATGTTTACACTATAAATACCTCTAGACCCAACTTTTATTCAAGAGAGACAAATTTTAAACACGTAGACGCGAGTTTCTACAGAAAGCTCTAGTGAAAGCTTTAGAGGAGATCTTTTGAGAGGTTCGTATTATCATCTCACATCTATCAAAGTCCTAGTGCTGACTTGGTGATTTTCCTTCCGATTCTTGGTTTTCAAGTTAATCTTGTTGTGTTCTTCATTGTTGTTCTTACTATTTTCAGTCTGTTATTTTCACAATACTATCTTATATTTCTACGATTTGTGAGCCTTAGATCCTAACATCATGATGCAAAACAGGATTTTTGACCCATTCTTAACCCTAAAACAAGTGCCTTAAGTTATTGCTCCAAGCCAATAATGATGGATTTCCAACAACCCAACTAGAGAAGTCTTACTAGTTAGACCCTAACCTCTCAACCCCATATTTCACTTCTGAGAGCATTCTTTCGGAGGCTTCCTCGTCTAAGGAAAACATGTGTAGCCATTTCATCCACTTTCAACTAAAGTTCATTCACAAGACAAATTGGTCTCATAGCAAGACCATCCACCTTTTCGAGTGGAATACCTAAGCAAAATTCACCCAATAACCATCCACAGACATAAAACCATACAAGCAACCAAAACCAACCAACCAGATAACCTCCCCCCCCTTCTCGCGGTAAGAAAAGGGGGTTTGGCAAGGAGATATGTTTGGTATATAGAGGGATGGGCCATTTCTATTTTTCTTATTAGCCATGGTCCATAATTTGAACAACGAAAGGTCAACATTGTTTACACTCAGTTTATACAACAAAGTGTTCCTTGATTTTTGTACATAGGGATGGGGTCTCTAACGGGAAAACTGAAAAAAAATCTGGGTACGACTAAGAAACTAGGTAATTCAACTCAATTTTGGACCATCCACAATTTTCAAGTAATACCCAGATTCAAAAAATATGGAATTTTTTCAAAAATTGACAATGGTTATCTGACTCAAGGTGTAAAGTATTATTATATCTAATGTTGTTGCTTTTTCTTTCATATCTTTGGTAAATTCTATACAAAATGCTGTAATTCATTCCTGCTTTTGGTAATTTGGATACGAATGGCTCATTGGATCTTGGCATTGAGCTTCGTGTTATTCAATTGGTTGATTTAAATTAATCCATACCCCCATCCCTCAAATCCTCGATCTGCCCCTGATCTTCAGTTTAAGCTTGCTATACTGCCACATTGCAGCAACAAAAAATAAGAAAATAATTGAAAGGATAGCTGTAGTTCTATGTTTCCCTATATAGCCATAAAGTAAGAATGCAATTTTGTTGAGGCAAGACCATTAAGTGCTTAGTGATAAGCCACAAAGCTCCGAGAAAGATAAGCCATCATGTATTGCAACTAACACTTACCATAATTCCAGATTTATCCCTCACAGCTCTGGCAGCAGCTTCTTTGGTTGAGAAACGAAGAAAACAAAACCCCTGAAACATTAGGGAGATCTTCAATGTCAAAAGCTGATAAGCTGGGAAAAAAACAATTAGCGTGAAACAATAAAACAAAATTAATCAATAATGAGAAAGCAAAGATGAATGAACCTTCGAATTGCCTTTCTGATCCATTATCATCCGTACCTCCATGATTTCCCCACATGTGGAGAATACCTGAATGATACCTTTTTCATTAATTAAAAGACAACACAACATATCCACCATAGTTCCGCACCCTTCAAAAGCCTAATATGACAGTGATACTCACACTTTTAAATTGAATTATACAAAATCAAACGGTGCTATACAAAATCTAATGCCACATAAAACCTAGGTAATCTAGTGAAATTAACTATAAACATTAAGGCTTTGACATCGTTGTTGTTGTAAATGGTATGACTTACTTTTGTTAACTAGGAAATCAAATTGGCTCACATGTGACATAGATATATAGCAAGGGGTCTAAGGAGGCCAAAAAGTTCCTTAATTTTCATAAACGCGTTTACTTACTTGAAAAGTGACCGAGCTCATTACATGAGAGTGGCTAGTGTATCAACATAAAAACAGCATCCATAAGCTACATTCTGCTATTTATCTGTTTCTAATCTCACAAGAATACGTGCAAGCTCTAAAATCAAGGAAAATTATCAATAGCATGCACACAAACTGGACCCATAAAACAAAAACCTGTACAAAAATACTCAGCAATTTGCAAATGATTGACCGTGAATTAAGAAGTTAAACTTCATCAGTTCTTTTATAATTTCCACGTTTTGACCTTTACCTATTCATATAACTTTCACCCTATCATTTGCTGATATATGTAATACAAATGTTACTCCATCCATCCTTTTTATTTAATTGCTACATTGTTGTATGCACAATAATTTAGGCAATGTCACTTTCAAGCTTTTTGTAGGGTACTTTTTAACCCATTTAGGCTCCGTTTGGTTGGGTGTAAAACATTTTCAGTGTAAAATGATTTTCATGGAAAACAATTTACAATGGAAAACACAATTCCAAAAGTAGTTTTCCGTTGTTTGGTTCCATGTAAGAAAAATGCTGAAAAGAAAGGAAAAATGAAAGGGAAAGTAAGGAGGCAGTGAGAATAAGGAAAAGGAAGAAAAACAGTTTTCCCTTCATTTTGAAGGGAAAATAGTTTTTCATCATTAGGAGAGCAATTTTATTCCCGGGGAAAATGGTTTTACATTCCTTTGCAAACCAAACAATGTAAAATTGGAAATAGAGGAAAACCGTTTTCCAAGAAAATGTTTTACGCCCTATCAAACGGAGCCTTAATGTAAAATAATAGAGAAAAGTGAAAAAAGTAGTACTTTTTGGTGGAAAAAGAGAAAAACAAATATAATAATTTTACTTTATGGTGGACCAAGTACCCCAAATAAGGAATGTTTAGTTTAAACAATGTAACAATTAAAAAGAAACAACCATTTAATTAAAGAAAATGTAGCAACTACAAAAACAGAGGGGGTACCTCTCTAATATGTTGTTGGATTAATTGCAATATATATATATATTATATATGGAATATCAACTCTTTATAATTTTGAGCAATCAAATAATAAAGATACTCTAACTGTCAAAGTAACGTGTTAGCAAGCGTGAAAGTCAAAACCTCGTAATTATAAAAGAACTAGTGTTTAGGCCCGGGAGATTCCCCGGGTTTTCTCTATACTACAATTTAGTACTTCCTCCATAACATAATAAGTGCAACAAATGAATATTTTATACCTCACAAATAATACCCATTTGTTGCAGTTATTATGTCACGGAGGAAATAGTAGTTAAATAAGTCTTCTCATACTCATTTAGAAAAGTAATCTCATTTATTATATGAATTTTAAAAGTTTTCCATTCATATATCATCATTAATTTTGATTAAATAAGCAATAATAATATGGTGGAGTGATGGTTGAATCTCTTTCTTTCATACTTGAGGTTGTGGGTTCGAATCTTCACGTGAACAATGCTTCTTTTTTAATATATGAGAAAGACGTGAATCGAATGTCACTGAATGAGGGATGGTGACACGTGGCACATATACGTTCTTAGGAACGCTTTTTAATATATTAGTATAGATAGATGGAGGAAGTGTTAAACAGGTAATAAACCTCACGAATTTTGGTTTCAGTAGATGATGGAGCAAGCCCACCAACAAACACTTCCGTTCCTTTGACACCAAATTCTTCTTACATGCAACAACAACAAAACCAAAATCAATGAGTAAGATTTTTTTTTTAAAAAAATTCGAACTTTCACAACCATGAACAAAAAAATTCAATTCAGTAAAAAATAACCACCATTATTGCATACTTACGGTGATCTGCTGAACTATGATTAGAGAAATTATTCATCTGTTTAGAAAAGACAAAGAAAGAATTGGCAACAAAAAGTGAGTTCAAAGAAAAATTGAGGGAAATATATTAGAAATTATTTGAGGAACTTTTATTGCAAAAATTGGATGGTGGTGAATGGTGATGATGGGTGCTTCGCGGTGGGGGGTGATGGTTAGATGGAGAGAAATTGGTCTGGGCTTTTGCAAACATAAATGTTATTTGGAAAATGATTATTTTTTCAAACGATTTTGTAAATAAAAAAAATTGCATGATTTTCCCTAGATATTGTCAAAGGGAGTTTTAATTCCCTCTAGGCTCTATGTACTAAAATTGAATTTAATTCCCCGCATACCGTTCATGTCAATGTGGATGCAGTCATGCAGATAAATTTTCTTTTTTCTTCTTCAGACGAAACCAATACTGGAAGTCGCGATTTACTACACATTAAAAAGGCAAATGAAGTAGGGAAAACGGCCTCTTAGAATAGCGGTTCAGTAGGAAGAACCGCTACTCTTAGTAACGGTTTTGTATGAAGGGCATAAAAGAATTAATAAAACGCCCCATCCACAACCACTAATACCCATAACTAATAACACCATGATAGTACCGGAATCCATCAAATCCAGCACCACCATCACTAGCATCAGGCGTCCACCAAGCACCCCTTCACCGGCGCACCCTTAGGACTCTGTCACTGAACCACCAATTGTCCCCCCCCCCCACTAACCAAACAACCAACAACAATACATCCACCCCAACACATTATTAATTATTCAATCAATTCTAACTAATTCAACTCCTAATTTACAAAATTCCAACTAAAATATGAAATAGAATATCTACATTATCAATTATTCAATTTATTTTAACTATAAACTTTATTTAGGGTTGAGAATTTTGGAAAAAAAAAATCACAAACCGACCCATGTTCGCTTTTCCCGCAATGAAGAGACGGTGAGTGGTGGTAGAGTTGTAGCAGAGACGGTGGTTGTGGTGACTGCATACAATGGAGAAAGAGACCATGTGGGACGGTGGTTGCGTGCATGTGGCGGCAACAACGAAATTCAGGGGTGATGCTTGGTTTATATGCTTGATTTATGCTTAGTTTTTAATAGTTTTTGTGATAGCTTATAGGCTAATTTAGGCTAACTTCATTCATTTTCTTTCTTTTTGTGCATTTTTCCTCCCTTGCGCTCTTTCTTTGGGTGTTTGTTTATATTTCAGGATTTGGGAGCACGCTTGGAGGGTGTATGCACAAGCCCGAGGCAAAGCGTTGAAGAAATGGAGCACCAAGGAGCTCGAAAGAAGAGAAGAAGTGGCTGACCCGAGGGCCCGGGTGTGTGGACCTTCCCGGGTCAGACCAGCCAGACCAAAATAGCGCGTTTCTTTCTGCAGACCCGTCCGAGTCTGGTGACCCGAGGGCTCGGGTACTTAGACCCGCCCAGGTCGCAAGTTTTGAGAAACCTCCAAGGTTCCTGACAAGTTGACCCGCTCGGGTCAGATGACCCGAGGGCTCGGGTCAGTTCACCCAAGAGCTCGGGCCATGTCACCCGCCCGGGTCGGGTCATTTTCCGGAAGCGGTTTTGCGACTTTGTTTGTTTTAATGCGGGGGTTGTTTTGTAATTTTCTGTTTTATTTCTTATGCCTATATAAGAGGGACTCCTCTTATTTTAACTTAGGCAATTATTAACTAGAGATTAGAGAGAGATTAGATCTTGTTTTAGCATTCAAGTTTAGAGCAAAATCCTAGGAGAGAGAGAAAAGTGGAAGTTAGAAGCTTTTGGATCTCCATTCTTCATTAATGAAAGTTTAAAGTTGTTAATCTTTGTTTATTTTCTTCTTTTCTTCCATTATTATTGCTTATTTCATGCTTTGTTTGTTTAGACCTTGCTTTATTAGTTGATTATTTGCAATTTTCCTCTTTTCCTCCATGGTTATGGTGATTAAGTTATTTCAAGCTTTGTTTTGATTTATTTTCATAACGTGTGAGTAGTTTCTTACTAGGGGAAGGGATGTAACCTTCATTTACTCTTTGGATCTTAGATCTAAGTTAGGGTGTAATACTCCGTATTTTCGGGAGTTATTCTTTTATAAATAAGAAAATATAAAGAATAAAGTTTAAAGTGTTTTTAATATTATTTAGAAATATATATAGTTGGGTAAACTTACAGTTATAATTTAACTATATAACCTACTGTTGTACCTAATTATATTATAGTTTGGTTTCGTTTTATTTTCCAAATAAAATAAGAAATCAGAATTCGATTTGGAAACAAATCCTAATAAACTAAGGTTTCTCATACTATAAATAAAAAAAAAAAAAAAAAAAGAAGAGAAAACCCTATTCATCTAAATCAGCCGTTTTCTTATTTTCACTCTCAATATCTTTTTCTCCCTCCTCACGTTGCTTCCTTCTTCTTCTTCTTCTTTCGTTTTCTCCCCTCCTCCTGAGTTCGTCTGGCTTGAATGGTGCACGAGGCTTCGAGGGTGGTCGAAGGCGAGGTGCGAGTGTTGTGCGAAGGCTGTACGAGCGGGTTGTGCGCGAAGTCTGTGCGTGAGTGCTCGAGTCTGTGCGAGTGAGTGTGAGGGTCGAGGCCAGCGAGTTCGAGGTTGTGGTTCGAGAGTGCAGCCGTGCGAGTCGCGACTAAGACTGGGGGTTCTGTGCGGCGTTCGAGCAAGCGTGCGAAGTCGAGTGTGGGGTGTTCGGAGGGCGACTAGATCGTCGTGTGGTGCAGCGAGGGTGCTGTGCGGTTGTGTTGTGCGTACAGTGGACGGGCGAGTGCGAGGTGTTGCTCGAGGGTGTGCGAAGTGTGGTGCGAAGTGTTGTGGGTTGTGCGTTGAGGCAGTGTTGTGGGTTGTGCGTCGAGGCTGTGGTGTGGGTGCGAGTGGTGCGCGAGTGCGGTGGTGCATAGGCTAGTCGTCGTCGTAGTTCGGTTGCCGGTGTTTGACGCCGGCGAGACGTAGTGGTATGGAAAAAAAAAATATATGTATAATATGATTTTCTTTTGGTACCTAATATTGTATAACCTGATTTCTATTATATTAAGTTGAAAATTAATTAATTTGTAATTAGAGTAAATTATTAATCGATTAAGTTTGTAAAATTTATTTAAGTTGTAAATCTGATTTAGGGTTTTGTAAGTAAGTAAGTAAGGTGTAAAGTTAAGAAATCAGATTATTAGTTATAGTTAGAATGTTATAATGGCCTTGTTATTCAAATCTGATTTTAGTAGTATTGGGCATAAGGATTTAAATGGAGTTGGTAAAGGTACTATGTTATTAAACTAACTAAAATCAGCTTTGCTCTTTGTTTTTGACTCTTAAAAGACGCTAAGTTCAATCGAGTTATGAAAGAAAAGAAAGTTAATAAACAACGAGACTAGTTATTTTTATAATCCGAAATACTAAGTTTATATAGC